>JAGDQP010021667.1:0-28575 GCA_022664845.1 Lepisma saccharinum | reverse complement strand
TTTCTACTATAGTGTTTACGCTAAGTTTGGGGTATATAATAACTGAAAAGTTGGCAACACTGAGAACTGGGCAAACCGGAATCTCGCGTATAATTTAACTATATAAAAGTAATTCTTACTTACGTTAGCAATCCCTTAACATACTAAGTAAAAAAAAAACCTTATTTTTTTTCTATTTACAACTAGGTCCAAAAGAGGTTTGCTACCCATTAATTTTAAAACTCGTTGCGCGTAGAGATTTTATTGTCCCAATGTTTTCGTAGCTGTTGCATTTTAAGTTTCCCCTGTAACGCTCCCTTAGAACAATCATCCGATGGAAGAAAACTACAAACTACCATACGTTCATCTTGTCTTTTTCATGCGAGTTTATTTTCGCATCAATAATGGTATAGGAAGAGATTTAAGGGCAATATTTAGTACTTTAGCCTCTAGCATAAGATTTAACACCAACTATTTTATAGTCTCTTTTGATTAGTCTTAATATTTTCGGAACTAAGATTTGATTGATGGAATTCCACAAGTTTTGATCGAAACTAACTAATAAGGAAGTGTTCAACTCAGTTTATTTTTATTTTAAATGTCTGTCGGTCTTCGCTGATATCTTCACCATGTATACCTTTGAATTGCTTCGAAACTTCCTTCGTTTAAGAAAAAAAAAAACAAAAAAAAAAAGCACGAACTTATTACTGAAGATTAACTTCAAGCTTTATTGCTGATCGTAATCTCCTAGTTTCCAATATTGCTTCCGCGAGGTAACAGCTACTTATTATCACATCACTGAGTCTTCGTTCTCCTCTTAGTACTTCCTACCTACTAACACGAGTGTAAATGAAGTTGGCCTTCGAAACACTAGTTTGCAGTGGAAATCATGGGTAAGGAAGATTCCGCCACTGAGTGAGAGGAAATGGTTTTGAGGTCTGTGCTGACGTGCTTGCGTAAGATTTCTTTCACATTCATTAGATCCACATTGTTAGGCAAGATTATTTTTTCCCCTTCGTTTGCGAAGTATTGGGGCATCAGTTGTCTGGGGCTGTTTATCAAAGTCACTTTAGTATGACGTAAAGAAATCCCGTGACTACATTATGTAAGTGTGCGAGTTATGGAGATTTGGTGGCTATTTTCAGCAACACGCCGTTGTATTGGATCTTCCCACACAGGTCGAGCTAAACTTGGCTAACAGCGGTATTTTGCCTGGTCTCGAGGTCTGCTTTACTTTCGCCCTTTCGGAATTTGGCATTCGGGCACAATGCACGAAATGATAATCCAATCTGTCAAGAACTTCCGTTCATCCATATATGTAGTAGATATCAACTTCATTTTAAATTTATACGGTTTACGTGATTCACTCTTCAGGTAGTTAAAATTAGTCCCTTTTCATAAAACTTCCAAACAGGGATAAGGAAGTAGGAACGTTCACTTCCGCATTCAGTGCGTACGAGCAGTTTCCAAAAGTTTTGCTGCCTAGAATCACTTCTATGAACTGGGTTGCCTCAGTCTCGAAAGTGCCTAATTGAAATGATATATTGAGTTCAAAATTAACTTCCATCTTTTACATAATCACTCAAACTATTAAGCCGAGGGTCAGGGTGGCTCAGTGGTAGAACGCTGACCTCTGGAGCTAGGGGTCATCGGTTGGTTCCCAGCTAATGACAAACACTGTGCGTGGAGTTTCTCCCACTATTCATTCGACCAATTCTCCCATCATCTATACGGCCTAAGTTGCCTAAACGCCTCCGAAAGAAAATTCAAATTTCTTCTGCCGAATATACAATCTTGCCTGCAGTAATGCATGAAACCGACAATCGCATAGGTTCATACATTACATGTAAGCAAATGTGTCCGACACCTACCATGTAAGACAAATAAAATTGCATTTCCTGCTTTAAAGGCAACTTCGGACCGGTAATAAAATCATTTTTGCATAGCAAACAAATTAAAACCAAGTTCGTACAATGTAATGTCCACAAAGCTTGTAGCAACTGATTGGGAAAGGGAACGACCCTGGCTTCCATTGAAGCTACCACCCCGTCATGTCTGATCTTTCGGGAAACAATCATTGCTCTTTAGTGGTATCTACGAGGTGTTATATGCAAGGACGTTCGCGTATTTTACATGAACTTCAGACTTGCTGCCGTGAACAGGGGTCGAACCCGCGTCTTTACTTATCCGAAGTCAACTAGATTACTACCCCACTAGCTTACCTTCAGTTACGTGTTAAAAAAAAGATCGCAATGTCTTTTTTCCAGCTTAAAATGATCCAAGATTTTAGAAGCTTCATGAGCTGAGAAAGACAAGGAGAGATCATCTAGCCAGTGTTGCTATTTTTACGTATCAGCAGTGTGGCTTGGATATGTATCAAATAGGCCACCACATCTGACAGCGCATAACCGCATTCGCTGAACAAACAGCACGTTACGTCACCCAAGCAGCATTTAAGTAGGGCGTCAGGTCGCGGAGTACGAAGAAAGTTGCGAATATTTAGTTCTAGGTGTAGCAATGTCCTTCACTTTGAAACATCCGCTAAAAGATTTTCCATTGTCACTGACATCTTGCCTTTTTCCTTTCCACTTCTTTTTCCCGCCCATAAATTTCGTCCAAATATGAGAGTAGTGATTTATATTCGTTCAACTTCCAGTGAGCTGAAAAAAAAAAAAAGTTCTGTACACACTCAGTCATAGAAAGTGGTCGAAGGATAGATTTCAAAGTTCGAAAACTTGCACTGGGGCAACGTTAAACCGATGTATACAGGTGACCAGCACATGAGAATTATTTTTGTATCTGCACAGAACGTTGGTTGGGGATAACCAAATTGAGGAACTTTCAGACATCTTCCGTTTTCTATGAATCTGAGTATACTTACCAGTCATGTAGTTTCCATTTGAATTCACGTCCTGTCTTAACAGGGTACCAGTTTTCGTAAATTCAAGTTACCACCTGAGTTGTAAGCCAGACTCCAGTAGACATGGTTCAATTCATGAACTGGTCCATAGCAATCCGAAATGTACTCACCAAACAAGCCTCAATCAAAGCTTAGCCACGTCCCAGAACAGCAGCCATTCTTTCTTCGACAAGCGTGTGCAATTTAGATTTGTTTTGCTTCAACATGACTATACCCTCATTTACAAACCAATCTATTGGAAGTTGCCTTACCACTCACGTGACAAGTTTCTTTGAATCCGGGTGGAAGTACATGAAGTGGCATGGGTACGATGTGCAATCAGTACCAAAATTAGTACTCAGTCTCGACATCTCTCCGAATACCTGGAATGGACAGACCTTTCCTGTAACTTAGAGAACCAACTGTATCCAATTTAAGAATATTTTTTCTGGAATCTTCCTTGTTCAACTTTTGATGTCGAGATGAAACTGTGAACCCAGAAGAAAAATGGACAGCAATCTCAGATTGTTCTTTTTATTAATAGATCAGAAAGTGATTAATCTATATATACAAATCTTGACGTCAATCGAAGATGGCCAATTTCAGCTTAAAACAGACGGCTGCAATTATTTACAACACATTCCAACATCGAGGCAGATTAAAAATGCAACTTCTGATATTTACCAAACACTTTTCCGCTTTCCCACGAACCTTCCTTCCAAGCATTGACCGACCATAATACTGATTACAGGGAAAACGGGAATTCCCAAGGAACGTCACCAACTTTGTATGATGGATGTTCTGTCAAGCTCCCTGGGCAAGGTGAATCGATGGCAGTTTGTCATTGCCTTGCACGATGTTCTAAGGACGGGACCCATTCAGTACAAGGCAGCGAGTATTACCACTTACACTGCACTCAGGAAAGCTGTTAGAGAGAGGGACAAATTTAATAGTACATAAGCAAATTTACCCAAGCAAAAGGTAGCGTCCCCCTGAAACTCACCAGCTCGCCATACGTTCGAAAATAAGGAATTCGCGTTACAAGGGTGAACTTGGGCGCTATCGAATATAGCATAGTTAATTGCCTCAGGTCATCTATAAACACGATCTGTCAGATCAGGTACCTGGACATGACAGTTCCGTCATTCCACCATTATTGTACTTGCTAACAGAGGCCTCAGAGCCTGCCTGTTCTCTTAAAACTTCCGAGGTTTTCTTTCCCATAAGCTGACATGATTGTGATACCATTTTCAAGCGGGTCACAAAATTCTAGAACCTGAATTTTAAAAATCTGAGCATCTATCCCGGAATTTCAAACTTCTTACATTTTCAAAACTAGCAGAAATGGAAAGTGAGGCTTGACTAAAAATACAATTTATGTTGTAGTAGCCAAACCCACATTTGTCTATACAGTACTGTATTGAACGTAAATATTTTATACTTAAATTATAATTGGAAATTACTTCATTGTGTAGCAGGACCAGCAAAATAAATCTTATAATCCGTCTCGCGATCTGCTTCCTCTTGGCATTACTACTGCGTAATCTGGATGAACTTTTAAGAGCAATGTTAACTGTAATTCTGTCCAACTTGGCACACTTACCCGTTTCAACCTTGGACGCCCTCCCAGAATAGCATGAAGCAGACCATTCCAAAGAAGTGATGTGCGTTGTTACATCAATGGATTCGACAAATTAAGTCTACGTTGAAGGAAAATCCTTGCGATATTACTTACTACCTTTATAAAACTAACAAACGTTTAAGATTTCAGCACTTTACATATGTAAATTTACACGAGTACGTCCGGAAAAACGCTACCAATAATTCCTGCTGTGAAAAACTGATGAGATATTCCAGAGTTTCGTACCATACGTCACATTCAATTTACATGTTATCAATACCGAAGAGAACAACGGGCTTAAGGAGTCATTAGTCTCCCGATCGCCGTGCAAGACTTATTCAGAACGAACTTATTAAATTACTGTACAATTAAATCTTTCAATCATTTTAGTAACTAAGGCACAATTTCTATTGCATTACGAGTCAATGACGCAAAAATCAAGCACATTGAACTTCCGTGAAATGGATTTTTCTTTTTCGAAATTGTAATCAATTAGTGTGTGAGCCACATCTAGAAAACTTCGGATTAAAGCATTTTACACTAACACCTGAGATAAATTTCAAAGTGATGGAATACTTAAAACTAATGGGGAGGGGGCAGAGACTAACGCAACCTTAAGCAGCATTTTACAGCAACGAATCTGAACACAGTTTTCATCTTGCCTGGGGTAAAAATGCGCTCTACGAAACGTTGAATCATGCAAGTATATTTCATCGCTGTCAAAAGGTACACAACTTGTATTGTTCAGAGTTTCGAATGGCTCAATATACTATGGTAAGATACAGTACCACGAAACAATTAATATACTTAAAAAGAGAGGTTTCACAGATACTATTACTATAGGCAAGGTCGTCCATTTCACAGATATTGCATTTGTATCCTACAAACCTTCAATTTTTCTTCCACCATTCACGTATGTAGACTTCTTAGCAAGATAACCGAATCTAATCATAGGTAAACTGTCATTAATTACAAGAACTCTTGTTTGAGTCTTGGTAATCGTGTTGGATGAACTAAATATTATTTCACAGGTTAAGTACATCCATGTTTCATTTGCAGTTATTTCTTGTGTAGATGCTAAGTCAATATATATCGCACATCCGTCTTAATGCCTTGAAAGCACCTTCTACGAAAACTACCTAATTTTGTCACGCTGTTCAATTAGCGACATACTGAAGTTCTCCCAGAAATTTTACTTCATTCGCGCGAACACTAAATATAATTTACTGCAAAGTTAAACCACAACAAGCTAAAATTAAATTTTCACAGTACCATACCAGAGAGTAAAGGTTGATATGAGACTTGAAATGCGTGCCAGACGTGCAAGTCCAGTTCTAATTTTGATGCAGTAACTGCAAATGAGAACATGAGTCAAAACATTGAAACAAAATCTATAAAGTAATGTAACAATCGAAGGATCGATCTTAATCACTAATGTTACCTATTTATGAACTACTTTGGTAATTACGGCACAGTAGTTAAAAAGGAAATATACTTTTATAGAAACAGTATTTTATTTATCTTTAACATCCAATATATATATATACATGTACACGATAAACGCTACAGTGACAACATCCTGCAGTAAATACTTCTGGGGCGCTGCACAGAACAGCTCGGTTCCAAGTGAAGGAAATTTTTGGAAAGGGTAGGGAATAACTTCACAAATAAAATATATTAAGGAAGCGGAATCTAGGTTTTTGCTGAGGACGCTGAAAATTCACTTACACACTACTGAATCACTCCCCGCTTTCACCGGGAAGAAGACTAATACTGTGGCCTGGCTCCACAAAGTCTGTCTTTTCCCCCAGGATTCTATCGACGTTCTCTTTTCGAAATTCTCTCTCTCTCTACCAATGAGCACACAAACAATTTGGTCTTTTTTCTCGTTAAGTCTCTGCTCCCACTAACAACAAAGACTTCACTTTACAACCGCAGTATGCGGTGTACCGAAGTCTTTTCTTTCGCACTTTCACGTGGTTCTGACTTCCAACTGCAAGAAACTAACTCGCAACTTACGTCTGAACCGAATTTCCTTTCTAAAATACACTACATTAGCCTACGTTGCATCATAGCTCAAATATAACACTTCGGTGCTAACATTTAATATCACACTGTATTTATCTACGTACTTACGTCGATTATGTCCTTGTCTTTACAAGGTCATACTTACCATATTTTCAAATACTACAATTTGTGTGTTTAAAGGAGAAAAAGTTTACTCATAAATAACTCCACAAGTTATGGTTTTCTGTTTCGATCATCATCATTATCGTCACCAATATTTAACGATGTTTATACTTGTAAAGGAATGCTATAACGGTGTCTGATGGCGATAATGAGATTTAATTATTCAAAGCAGACGACCATATCTTGTATACAAAGAAATAAGTTCCAAAACAATAATTTATTGCAGACAAAAAATTAAGACATACTGGAAAATAATATTCCAGTGGAATTAACGAGCTGCCTCTCCAATGCTATCGCTTTAATTTTCATACTGTTTTGCTCTTTTTTTTCCTGAGTCGAAACTATGTTAGAGCAGCTCTCTCATTATTGCTCAGGAGGGAATTCGCTTCAGTCTAGCGTGTTTGTTTCTTTTAATCAGGAAGTTAGAACCACTGGGTCCTTTACAACACGACGTAATCTTTTATAACACGCGTCTCCAAAACACTCCCAGAACCATCTTAGAACAGGAAAGCCTTGATTTCGTCGTAAAGTACGAGCACAAGGGCACCACCAGTGCCTCTGATGATATTTGAGAAGGCTCCCTTGAAGAAAGCAGCACCTCCTTCTGTCTGGTAGATCTTCCTCCAGCAGTCGATGGTACCTTTGTATGCGATATCGCCCTTGGATCTACCTGACTGCATCATCAGACGCCGTCGGACGGTGTCGAATGGGTAGGACACGATGCCGGAACATACTGTCACAGTCTAGAAAAGAAACAAGATAATTAAACTTCCAAGATTTACATTAAAATTTGTTTACAACATTACTATGAAGGTAACTGGTACTGGCAAAAGTTGTCGCATGTCAATAACTGGATTTTCTTATTTCAAAAATATACTGAAACATCGCGTTAATTTATTGACTTGCAGACACACACACAATCACGTGACGTACTTTAAGAAAATATTCTAAAGAGGGCGATATTTGCAAACAATTTCTCGCCAACAAAAAATTATAATTCCAAAATTACCAGGTTTTATCTCGGAGAATCATTTTTTTGTAACGCAGTGGGAACTATTAATTCTAATTTTAATTTTTGTTAGTACATTTCACAGAAGCTAATCTTCACTACTTTTGGGAATATTCTTCCGACATGCCCACAGTTGAACCAGCTATGAATCCAAGAACCTATTTTTTTTCGTGAAGAACACTCCATTGAGCTTTTTCGACAATACACTTCATTCAGAGTGTTTTCAAGATTACAAGTATACTGATCTGTAGGCTCTGATCCGTAACTGGTCCTTATACAAAACCTGTGCACCTTAATCGAAACTGCGCTTAAGCGTCAATATCAGGTTACAGAAAACCACGCTTCAAATCAAATTTTATAGCCCTTATTTTGTCCGAAGATATTCACAATGTTTTCATATAGTCATAAGTTAAATTTCTTTGGTCAGACAGGCAGCTCTGAAGTTCGTCACACGTGTGAGACTAAGTTTATGTTTACTTTTAGAGGGTAATGACAGGAAGTAGAAACCAGGACCTTATTCGTATAAACGATCCCAGTATTCGCCTGGCGAAATCACACGCTGGATATCTTTCAACACGATGGTCGCCAGCGGGAAACTAAACATGCTTGTCACCGTAATACAGTTCCGAAATAATGTCACTGTTACTGGACCAACGGGGCTGGATTTAGTCTTTAAATAAGGCATTTAGTTTACCAGACTTTAGGAAAGTTTTGGAACTTACATAGTATGAGCATCTAGTGAGGAATAAAACGATTCCACGTCACTGTCAAAAGTTACAGAACAAGTCAAGATCCTCGCACACTGTGGTCGCTATAAAGTAAATGTACCGGAGATTCATACTGAAATGACTATTCCTGAATTTTCGGAACTAGTAGCGCGAAAATGTTTGCGAACTTTAAAAAACCCGCTCAAAGAGATATTCTCCAAGTTCGTGTATTACATTACTATTCTGGAAAGCGCTCTAGTCCAAATCGGGTCTTTGCCACTCCCATTACCCTCTTTCCTCGCGGAAATCAGCTATTTAAGTATCTCCCCAAGTGTCAACAGCAAAACATGAGCCCCAAGGAGGAATTTTAACTGAGCCCGCACCTAAATCAGGTGTTAAATATTCGGCTCATAGCTCATTACATCTACAACAGGTTCAATTATACATTACGTTAGTTCTGCATTATTCTTTAAAAGCTAAATCGATCCAACAATTACAAATGGATTTTGCACAAACTAGTTTCAAATAAAGAGCTTACAACTGGCAGTACACTTTCTGTACGGAACAAAATATCCTAAATTAAGAGATTAGTTGTTACAAAGAGCATAATGAACAATTTACATTATATATTGGGCGCCATTTGATTCTTGTCTCCCAACTAAAAACTACTCAAAAATAAAATTACGGCTGTCACTTTCGAAACATACCAGATTTATTTCGGAACTTAATTCGAACAAAATACACTATTGGTATTACTAGTCTTGCAAGCTACGCATATTCCTTTACGATGCGGACGGGTTTTGTTTGATACTGGCAATCCTGCAGACTGAAGCGCGGGAATAATCAATACTGAGTGGGTGAAGCATCACGCTATGTGGGAGAAAAACCAGCTACCTTTTCTATCTATATGGGTCACTGATCGACCGACTGCCAGAAAGTTCTGAAGGTAATTTATTTATATTTTACCCCTTACATTTGACATTTAACACCTGACAATGGACGAAGGAAGGGGAAAGGAGTAGTTTGGAAAGAGCATTGACAAAACAGCTAAAACTAGCTGGTCAAGTGCTTTACAGCATCTTGCGACTGCAAGAGCGTCGCATCAACTTATATTCGTGGAAAGAATGGGCAAGTAAGCAACCCTGGTCTTAATTCAAGATTTATCCCAACATTGTGACAAAACAGGAATATTCTAGTTCCTTCTACCCGATTAAGATGCTGGTACACCTTACAAACGTAACCTGCTCCTTCCAAACATACTAGTTTCACATTACAACCAGAAAACTGGCTTCTTATGGCTGCAGTAAATTTGGAGGCGGGAAAATTACGAATATACTCCACAATTATCAGAGTAATTTATCAATACCTCACGTTCTTGTTCGATGCTTACAGCAGGAAGTTGATCAAAATACAATTCAATCTAACAATGTTGAAAGTATTTCATTTCGTTAATGTATGAATCAAAGTTAGGAATGACAGGAGTAAAGAAACTCCAAGGTTGATACCAAATAAAGAATACGCTGAACTGTATTGAAAACGTGAGCAAAGGAATTGATTGCCATCAAGTTTCTGAACCAAAATTTAAAAAATCGATACTTTACCTGAGCAATAGCCCATGAGATTAGGAACGGCGTGTTCTTAGGATCTGGTAACATTCCTTTGGCTGTGTCGAAGCAACCGAAATAGGCAGCTCTGTAGATAATGATACCTTGTACTGATACACCAAAACCTCTGTACAGACCGATGAGTCCATCAGACCTAAAAATGGAAATCATTTTAATACAACAACCATAACGCTATTTTATGCACTTCATTTAAATATATACTAACAGAATTTTAATACTTGATATTTCTACAATGTCTCGCCGCGTTCTTCCACTTTCTGGTCAACTGTCCTCCATCTCAACAACTACGCAAACCTTTACAACTTCTGTCAACAGATTTCATCTTAGACATTCTTTTGTTTGACGTTTGCAGACCTGCGTCATCTTTAGCTGAATTTTTGAATGTAAGGCCTTAGGTAATTTAGGCTGAAGGCCCGATGGATGTTAGATGATTGGTGGAATGAAGAAAGTGGGTAAAAAAAAACCTCACGAAATCCACATGGCACGAACAGGGTTTGATCTTTAGTTGGACTTATGATTGCTACAAACGCAGAAGAATGTTTGCTACAATCGCTCCTTAATATTTCCCTTCCCCCAATCTTACTGAATACAGTGCACTATATTTAAATTTATTTACTCTATATTTCCTTTAGTTACAAGGAAGTCTCAGTAGTAAAATTAAAGAATACAAAAACTTATTGAATCACAAAATAACACAGTACAGGTTCTGATTAACTTCTCGACTAATAAATATTAAAGCTCGTCCAAGTATATACATTCAACTTGTTCGAATTTAGTGAACAATGGATCACTTTCGGTTGTCAACGTTTTCCCATCAATTATACATATACAGGTTTGGGCAGTCACTATCTTACATTCTATGGTGAATAGCAAATTAATATGGAAAGGAGTTGGCTACGGCTTAATGGCACCATGCCAGTATTACAGGAAAACTGTGTCAGGATAGTCGGCCGCTGGTACTGAACCCAAGACCTCCAGAATGCGAAGCCAATGCTCTACAAACTGAGCTACGGCCGCTCGATCTTGCGTTTTGACTACAAATATTTAGCCCTCTTGTAATAATTCTACCAAACTTTAATGTGTGTAAGAATGGTATTTTTAGGTTTTTGATAATGGAACACATTCCTGCACAACATTTCTAATTAGAACAAGCTGATAGGTTTATACACCACAATATTACAATATGAACTATTTCTAATATACAAAATACTCAAGATTCACAGAAAATGATCGGTGGGCAGTTTCGAAGTTCGATTGGTTGCACAATGTCTTATATAGAGCCTATATATGATAGATATTTAAAATAAACATTCCATATGTTGTGCTTGCCACGTGTTACCATATTGTGCAAATTTCAGATTGAAAAACATTTCCACTGGCTATTTTCTATGAATCTGAATGTACTGTAATGTTAGGCCCATTTAGCCGGATACCAGAAAGTTGTGGAAAATCTTAAAATCTGACAAAATAGACTAATCACGGTTACCAGCCTATCTATATTACAATACGACTGGAGTACTGCAATGTACCCATTCAGCTTTCGTGTAGGTTCCAGTACTTCTCTCAATGTTTAGATCACTACATTATGAGCTACTTGTATGCGTTTGTCAGAACGGAACCTCAGGATCCCCGAGCCGTTTCCCTTGGGAGTGGTTCAAGATCAGACTGCAAACAGGTTCTTAATCGTAATGAAACATACCAATTTGCTAGAACGGTCTAGAACCTAGAAAATTTAAAACCCTCTCACAAAGGGAATAATTAGTAGGAACTGCTTTTGGTGTTCTCTACAGAAATTTTCCTAGATCAGTTTCAAGACTCAACGTAACATTACGAAGTCTATTACCCATTATGCAGCTCTGGATTACGTACTTCTAAACCAATGAACTGATTACTGCTGCCCACTGATTTAATGACCATGATTCGTGCACGTAAGACTGCCTAGTCCCTTAGAGGTAAGCAAAAGGCAAAAACTTGTATGTAATCCTGCATGCAATAAATAAATAATAAAAAAAAAACTATTGCGTACTTTAATTATGGATACTTACCTGAAGATTTTGACGATGCAGTTTCCTAGACCACTAAATTCTCGTTCTGCGCCTGCTTTGCCGACATCAGCAGCTAACCTGGAGAAGAAAAATGCTGTTTAATTGCTTGTTCAAATACACTGATTTAAAAAAACTATTAAAATAATTACAACCCTTCAAGTTCTTGGGATTGTATAATAAAATAACACGATTTACATGAAAATAATTATTCAGATTATTACTGGAGTGAAATCTGTATGAATAATTTTTGCAGCCCTTGATAGGACTTGTTACATCACTGATTACGCTCATTGCCGTATCTTGGATTCTAAGAACGGAGTGGTTCAAAATCTAAAATTAAGCCCCCATTATTATGTTCTTTCACCATCCGATTCCTGAACCTACCCCCCGAATTTGAATTTATTTATAGTCTTTAGATATCTCAGGATGGGGTAGGTCGTGGAAGATCTTGGTAGTCGTCAAGAGCCTAGTTAGATATTACAGCATTTGCCTAGTATGAGGAAAAACCTCAGTCAGGATGGGCGGTCGCTGGGATTGTTTCCAGAACCTTCCACATGTTAAGCCAACGCTCTACCAACAGAGCTACGGCCGCTCAGTAACCTACCCTCGAGAACAAGATGTGTATACGACAGTATCCCACATTGTGGACATCAGGTGTTTAGTTTCAAGGAACACATTGTATTTAAAAAGGTACCTGCATACATTTTGGTTTCCTTTTTTTTTGGGGGGGGGGGTCCCACTTTTTAAATCGCGGCCCTCTGCTGTACTAACGAACTGGAACGGAACACTGGGTCAAGTTTTAGACCAGGTCACTGCTTGGGACCAAGCCTGCCCAGATTTCAACTCAGTGACCCGGTGGACAGGGCAGTTTTTATTCTTTCCTTATGCACTGTTACGAAGTGTTTCTTTCAAGGAGTGAGAGACAGGGGTCTTACCCCTAGAGCACAGCCATGCTCAGAAGTTCCTAATAGTAACATATGTCATATCCCAAGAAACAATACTCCCTCCCACTCCAAATAACCGCCGATTGAGGTAGTAGTGTGATCTGAGGCGTTACTAGGTCCTATTCGATCATCGAAGTGCAGGATCATTTGGCTCAAGACTGGGTCACCGGTCTGTGAAGTCACTCCAGCCAAGACCAGTTTAGAAATTAGAATACCTGTAATTCCATAGACGTCAAATTACGGATATTCCTATTCCTCGGCTAAAATGAAGTCAAAATCTCACAAAAGTATTTGAAAAAAAAAAAAAAACTAAGGGTAGGTACGGAGGCCTCTTAATACTTCACACAACTAGCTACATGTGACCGAGAGATTAGCGCGCTCGCTTTCTGTATGAGCGTTCGAGTTCAATTCTCGCCAAGGTTCAGAGTAAACTTTACCAAAAACTAAGTCCAGTGCGTCCTTAGAAGTTCACCAGCTCGCTTAGGACGTTACGAATTCAAAATCGTAACTAACTGGTTACAGATTAGTAGTATGTTATCCCTACACTGGTGTGTTTTTTTTTTTGCTTCGACAGTTGCGAATCCATAGAATCCAGCTCTAAAAAAATACATATTTTAAACTTCTATTTTTATATAACTATTGCTGTAACAGTTATCCGAAGTATGAGTTTAGCCCACCTCTACCCACTACAGCCAAGGTTTCCTATACACGCCCGGCATATCACGCACAACGCTTCTTCAGGCACTGCACCTGTTACGTCACAAAGTTCTCATGGTACATCGGTTTGTTGGAACGACAACATGACTTCCTCTATTCTATCTTGTTACGCAACATCTGACTTCGGAGTCGAGCCCAAGGACAATGTTGTAACTTATCCTACTAGTTGTATGCTGCGAACTTGTGCTCTTCACGAGATCCACAAATTCTCACGTAATTTCGTATTTTCTTTTTTCTTTTAAAATACTGCTGGTAAGAAACTACGAAGGCCATTTGGGGATGGGTAAAAAGCTGGACACTGAGAAGCTAACGAAATGAAATACAAGATGTGGGACTTACTGTTCTTTAAATCAACCATAGGTTTCGTTGATTGGTAAACGATAAATAGGTTGAGGTAACTAACACATACGCATGAAAAAAAGTAATTACTAAGCGGATGAGAGTTTCCAAACAACCTAAGACAATCTACAACATTGGTTTACTGCAGTTACTAACTTATGTTGGTAGTGAACTTCTGTAGAATACCTTACAGGTTAAACTTTTCACTGTGTTAAACTGTTGATATTTCCCTCCCTCCCTGCCGAGACCCTTTCAGATGTTATACATGAATTCTTTAAAAATGCCGCTTCACGTTCCACTCTTCTTGAAAAGTTAAACGAAAGCTGAAGTTCAGACTTTACTCTGGAATCATTCTACGTCAATTCAACACATCTACCTCACAATCTGATATATCTACGATTTTTTGTTTATTGCTTGAACTCAGAGTATGACAAGAATAATTATATTTTTTGACGCAGTGGTTTTTGCTCCATAAGCGTTCAAAAAACACTTTCCAAAAGGCATTTTTTTGTTTAACTTACAAATTTTATTACATACACGTGAATGGTTTGTTAAAACAGCAAAAGCGTTTGTAACAAGCTATCGTTTGACATATGGCGCGGTTGTACAAAATTTTGTTTCCCGAAATATTCAAATTAGATTCTCAATTTGACATCTCAAAGTTTCCAAAAAATTCATCTATGTTGTTCATACGTCCTTACAGGTACCATGAAAATTTTAATTTGGGACGATAATCGGATCGCGAGATAAATTTTCTTTATATGCCTGTGTAGGAAAAGGCCCTTATAATCCACTTTAATAATTTTAATTTTATTTATGGCCATTAGGTTAGACATCTATGGCTCAGGCTGGGTACTGTAGAGGAAAGATGCAGGAAGAGCCTGATTTCAAGGTACCATTCCGGCATTTGCCTAGTGTGACTAAGGAAAAACATTGGTCCGCATTAATATTATAACGAACTGTTATATGAAGAAACCAGTTTTTGGTAACACTGGAACCAGGTATCTTTGAATCGTGCCAGTATTTTTTTAAAATTAAAACTGAGGACCCGCATCTGGTTCTTCGGACTCACATGGAGACCGTCAACATTGTCATGCCGAAACCTACTCATATTCGTACGTGTCGAATACACGAAAATAATACTCCACACAAAATTTGAGGTGCCAATTCAAAGTGCAAGTGGGCTAAAAATTTTTTTTTGTCAAAACCGACAAATTTTGCTACCATAACATGAATCAGGTTTGCAGCACTGGGACAGTATTTGGTGGAGGGAAACGACCGCGCTCACTACGTGGAGAATGCAGAAACGAGTCGAGAGAAAAATGTGTGGGACGAGAAATGTACTCTGCAGTGGTCCTAATTTTTATTCACTACTTTTGCGCTAGATTCTTGAAATGTACTATTTTGTTACTTTCCTTTTTTACAATCACATCAGGAATTTTCTGATTGAACCGCTTGTCATTTCTACACTCCATATGCAAGGAATATTTTTAAAAAAGAAAGTATCATCTTCCATGTAGTGGTGGGGAGAAAAGAATGTAGCCAAAGTTACTGTTGCAGCAATATGGATATGAACTGATGCAAATAATTCTATATTGCAGGGGCGGTTCCAGAGATAGGGGGGGGGGATTTATATCCTTGGAACTACTAGAACTAGAAAGGTGATTGAGGCATCGTTGGAAAGATCTCGGCAAGACGAGTTTAAACCCGTATCGCATTCATCCTGATTACAGGGTCGGATCCCGAGTTTCGGTATTTTCAACTTTGAAACTACTAGGGTAGTTAAAGGTCTCGGCGCATTTTTAGAACGCAACATTGATCATATAAACAGGATGCTCGCTGCAAGGCTGGCGGTAGTTAATGTGCACAGTCCCTTGACTGAATTCCCCACCATTGATTTTATTGTTTTTAATGAGGTACCTCCGAAACATCAAACAATGTTACGTGTCTGTTCTTATTAGCGCTCCAACCAATAAATTCCCATTACAATTGGCAGATAGGTAAGAATTAAGACTGAGGTCAAAAGTAAAGACTATGGTACATTTTGCCGTTGGTGTTCTTCAGTAGTGGTAATGTAGTGGGATTGCATTATCTATAGAATGTGGAACAAAGTGTTCTGCAGATTGCACAGTAAGTGTTCGAAGAAAGAGGCTGGAAACTTGTGTAGCATGTAATACTGAAAACACAATAGGCTACACGTAAGTAAGTTAATCTAAAATTGTGCTTTTATATTGCATTATTCCAGTTGGGAATAAAGAACTCCCAAGTTATAATAGACGGTTATTTTAGAACTGCTATTTGAAGTATTAGTTTTAAGGGCTTACTTTCATTCAGTCTTGCGTTGCTTGCGATTTGGGTAAGTGAAACACGTGTTTCAATTGGCTACTCACCCAAATCGCAAGCAAAGCAAGCAATGAAAGAATGAAAATGAGCCCTAACACCTATTTGTACATAACAGCTACTGTTATAACTTACGGAGAATAGCACTAATGCCCATCCCTACTCCTGCAATACTTTTTTTTTTTTTTTTTTTTTTAGATCTACCCGCAGGGCTGTTTAACTTTTGTGAAAACACTTCCGGTACGAATAGCCCAATCTCGCGTAGCTTTAAGTACTAGTGAGAATCGTTCAAACCGACAGCTACAGTTTGGTCTTGTGGTCAAGGTGTCGCGAAGCTGATCCAAAGGTTCCGGGTTCGAACCCTGGTGTCGACTTTTTATATCTGTTTAAAGTTTTTTCGTTTATGAAAATATACAAAAGGAAATTTAATAAAAGTTGATTTATCATTTTAAAGAGGCCACTAAAAACTAGGATGTATATAAACCCACCAGGGCAGGATGCACACTGAGCGATAGCGTGGTGCGCAAGAGGGGAGGGCGTCCGAAGGGAGCTGGGCGGTGTTAGCCGCGGGGGCATACGCAGAAGTATTGTTTACTCAAAAGTTCTGTGCCGTCCCGGAAGTGTTTCCAAGTGGGCTCTCCGCAGCTCAAAAAAGAATACTGCACTCCACCTGTAACTCGGCCAGGGTTGCCAACTAGATTTGTATTATGGCATCAAAATTTTCCGGTTTTTGACCCACTTGCACCTCAAATTTTGTGTGGGGTGTTATTTTGGTGTAATCGACACGGACGAAAATTGAGGGTAGGTTTCGGCATGACAACGTTGACGGTCTTCTTGTGAGAATATCGTTGAATCTGATACACTGATCTGAAACTTGGACTATTACGGGGATCCTGGAACAGGGTATAAGATTCAGATCCGGGCATTCAACGAAAAGTTCCTAACAATAGTAAAATATATGGAAACTCATTAACGACAGGAACAAGACCAGTCACTGGGTCAAGATTCGATTATCGGGTCAGAGTTAACTCAGTCTAGTGATCTCCGTCAAAATCGAGTTCCAAGTCATTCGGGTCAAGACCAGGTTACTCGGGTCATTCGTCACCAAAAGTTACCAGATTTCAGCTCTGCCTATTTATTGTTACGTGTCTTAATTGAGAGCTAGCTAAAGTGTAGATTGGCGGTAGGTAGAGCATGAACATATACTTTACTAAATTCTCTTTCAATCTTGACCAACGCAACATATCAGTAGTATGGATCAAAGATTACTTTCTTTGATAAATCTATTCTTATAACTTACCTTTGAAACCGTAAAAACACTATTCTTATGAAACATTACTTTTCTACCAGGAAACTCAGATACTTCGAGAATTCAATTTATCATACTTTATATTTCAACATACGCATTAATTTATGCTTACTTGTTACTTGTGCTTATACAGTATTTGCAATATTAGATTTATTTCCTTCAAATTACTTAATTCTCACGCTTTTAGCGAATCCTCTTAAAATCACAATTTCTGATTCTTACTTCTTTAAAGATTTTTTCGTTTGCTTCTTACTATCGCAAGCTAGTTTCTAGAGCTTTCTTATAGCGAATTCATTAAAAAAAAATATTGCTGCTTTTTGTTAGTTACGAAGCAATTTAACAATTGAGACTTTTGATTTATCATCTTGTTCCTGAAAGTTTTCTAATTTCCCATTGTTGCCCTCCATATGCAGAGCAGCAAAATAGTCGATTCGTTTCTTGTTCTTTACTTGTTCATTGTTGGCAATATTAAGGTGTCGTCAGTGACGTTTTCTTGACGTGTTTCTTACAGTAATCGTAACTTACATAAATCTTTTTATTTGAATAATGTTATTATACATGTGGTTTTCCTGTTTTTCCTTTGATATTAAAAAAACAAACAAAAGAAAACTGGTTTCTATAGTCAGTTGTTAACATTCAAAATAGTTTTTTTTTTTTTTGGATCACAGTAATTTTTTATGTTTAATATTTTGTCTAATTTTTAATTTTATAATGTCTAAGAAATAATTGCAACATGTTACTGAATTTTTCTGTAATTTTTTGTGTAAATCTATCAAGCTAAATTCTGAGTTGAGTTCTGATATGTTTTGAAATCTTTTCTATCGGTGTGTTCTTAGTTGTTTGAGATATGTAATAATTATTTTTAGTGGCAATTTTGATTTAAAAAAAAATAAATAAATAGGGAATATATATTAGCAATACATTTTTTTTTGTTAGGGTGGTGTAGCATGTTTAATGGGCTAGCGGTATGTATTTTCCTTGTAATGTTGACAATTGGTGAGTAAATGTTCTTTTACTTCTTTCTGACATTCACAATTCGGTGACATTTTTATTTTCATTTTGTGTAAGTTTCCATTTAATCTAGTATAATTAGATCGAGTTCTGTTTATAGTTGAAATAATATTCCTACGGATGTTGTTTCTGTAAAGAATCCATTTTAAAGAACCTCCTTCAAGTTATCAAATCTGGCTCCAACCACTTTGTTTAGGACCAAGCCACTGAAATACAGCGTTCAAACACTGCTCCTAGATTGTTTTGTTCCACTTTGTTGTTGCTCTTCCAAAACTAGTCCACTTTGTAAGATGCACTTACTATATGTAATACCTTACATATATACAAGTTCAATGCGGACCAATGGTCTCTCCTCCGTCACACTAGGTAAACATCGGGAAGGTATCTGGAAAATAGGCGCTAATCGACTTCTTCCTGCATTGTCACTTACCCTATCCCAGCCTGAACTAATTCAAATTCTTAATGTGGGCCTTTTTCCGCTCCAGGCATATATAGAAAATATTTTTTTATCTCGTGATCCCATTATCGTACCAAATTACAATTTTCAATGTAGTTGCAAGGGCATATAAACAAGAACTTTTCGAAAATGGAAAATAGTCAATCACCAGTCAAAAATATAACAAATATAAATACGACCAGTCAAAATATCTTAAAAATAAATTGACATACTCCACGGACACAATACCAGAATTCATACAAATCCAGGAGGGTCAGGTAGAATTTTACTACCACTAAAAAAAAAGTGATTTCACATGGAACGATCCTCTGAAAACCTCAAGCCAATTTAGAAGTTCTCTTACCAGTCTAGATTTTTTGGAAAGACATCTAACGGTTAAAATTTTACTATCCTCGAGCAGAGGCTAGCGCTCTACCACAGCCACCACGGCACGGTCAAGGTCGATACTAAGGAATTTTGTGAAATTGAAGAGGGGACCAATGACGCAGCCCCTGTGACCTGACTTTCGGCCTCAATAGTTCAGCTCCTAATAGAGCTAGATATATGATCTAGGTGTCAATGTGTCCCTGAAGGATAAAATTATAAACTTCTATGCATTTCATTCATGTCGGTGGGGGGTTTCGAAGATGGCCTTTATTTTCAGCGCTATTTTTGCCCGCGAAATTACAAAATTCCTGCTTTTCCGCGCTTTTTTTAAAATAACTTTTATTTTCTTCTACACATTGTGCACGATAAGCCTAAATGCTACCTCGCTGGCATTTGTGCTCCAAGTTTTCCAAAGGTATAACCCAAATCGCTATGATAATTAGGACCATTACCAGTGCTGTGAACGTGAAGGTAAATTACTCCATTCAAACCCCATTGCTACATGGTATTTACTGCCTTTGCATTTATTTTTTCTTGCCTTGTATTGTATGCATGTTTGACTTAAATCCCGTCCAGCAGCCGGGTCAACTACAACTTGCGATTAACCAAACTGACACCGACGGCCAAAATGATTCAGACAAGAAATTTTCTTCAGCATAGCCACTTTCTTGACGCAGATGCGAAATGTGATATCTTTATTCCTTGGCCGGTATCATCCTCAAAACTTCAGCGTGCAATATTGAGTCATTTAAATGTGATTTCGAACATGTTTATTATTATTTTGTAAAAACTCAACAAGCCCCTCCTCAATGTAAATAAAAAGATTAATAGAACACTTGCAAGGAGATGAAGTTTGTTTTGTAGCTTTCAGAGACCTCTCTTCAACGTCTAATAAACAGTTGCTATTAACAAAACATTACCTCTAAGGCTTTCTACTCAATACGAGACAGGTACCTAGAATCTGTTATGGGAAGGGGTCCACGGACTTTTGGGAGAACCTAAGTATGAAATATACACTATAGTCCCGATAAGCTAATCGCGAGTAACAATTTCCAAATTAACCTATTCCAGACGCAGTAAAAAAAGAAATTTAGTTTTCAGCAGTTTGCAGATGCTACATCTGATTTATACTCGTTAAATTAGGAACGAATTATGAATTTTTTTTTGCACTGAACATTAATTATACACGTAATTTTAAATACAGTACAGTATTTCACTGGGCACGATGAGCACAAGTGTAACCTAGTTCAAATGTGTTCAATAAGTCTTCTAACGAGGTATCGGTCATGACAATTAGATCAGTAAGGACGCCAACGTGGCCTACGATTTTCATAACATCCCTATTGGTCTTATAAAGGTCTGACTGGTGTCGCCTGAAATTCTATTATCTTACAGAAAGTGTTAAATAAAGACGAACCAATTTCTTCATATGAAAGCAGGGATAAAGCTTTGCTAACTAAAAATTACTTACCTAGTGCTCACCACTGAATTTGGTTGGGGACCACGTTTTAGCTTCTAAATTCCAAAACCACGAATAACCTTCCTCTTTATTACCTAAAATGTGTATCTGATAGTAAACTAAAGACCAATTTCAAATGCATCAGTTTAAGTGTTTGAAGCTATGAGCGCCAATATTTATGACCACATTAAATATGAAAACGTTGCCTTATTGAACAATTCATGACACTGGATAAAAAGAATTTTTATTTAAAAATTAGGTGATAAAAACTAACGCGTTCGAGTAAAGCAATCATTTGAAGAAAAAATTATCATTTGCAATTTTGTAAACTTCTCAGGAAAACTGATCAAAATTTAACTTCATATTTTGAATTTTATTTATGGCCTTTAGGCATCTAAGGCTCAGGCCGGGATAGGGTAGGGGAAAAGATTCGGAAAGGTGCTGAAGGTTCCATCTCGGCATTTGACTGGTGACAGGAAAAACCTGTCAGGAAGGATGGCCGGCCGCTGAGATCGAACCCATGACCTTCGGAAGGCTACCCCAACGCTCTACCGAGCTACGGCGGCTCGGCATTTACTTCCATATAGAACACGTCCCACCGTCTATGAACTAACCAAGTGTAGGGGCGGATTCTTATGTTACAGGTCTAATTATATAGGAGTCATTTGAGATATTTTAGAAATAAAATTTCACACAAGCAAGGTAACTCTCGCACGCATATCCTCTTTAGACAACTGAAAGAAATTCCCCAATTTTGTTTTAACTGCCATCTTTGAAAATGGAAGCTAAAATTACTCCCCCTCCCCCGAATTTTCTCGTATATTGTAGTACGTACGTCGTATAATACTCCATAAAAAGTATCTATTCATGTTTCTCGTAAGGGCACCCATTAGATGTGAAAAGTGCAAAAATAGAATTTATCAAAAGCTGAAGATGCAATCTTGGAAAAATAGCGGGGGGAAATACGTTCTCTCAAATTCTCGTAAAAATGGGGTAACTAGGTTTATCCAACTGACACGCCGTGCATTCAATCATGTTTCTATGTAAGAAAACTTGGTTACCCAGCGTAAATAATACTAAACGTGACAACATATTTTTAAACTTAATCTCAAAAACCTACAAATAAGTAATTGCTACAAGAATATTCTTACCTGGTTCTGGCGAAGTCCAATGGGTATACAAAGCAGAGGGAGGTAGCACCAGCAGCACCACCGGAGGCCAAGTTGCCCATAAAGTAGCGCCAAAACTGGGTCCTCTTGTCTACACCTCCAAGGAACACTTGTTTGTACTTATCCTTGAAGGCGAAGTTCAGGGCTTGTGTTGGGAAATATCGGATAACATTGGCCAAGTTACCACGCCAGAAGCTCAAGAAACCTTGTTCTCTCGGAATTCGGACGAAGCAATCTACCATACCTGCAACAAAAAGAAATGGAATATTGTTTAATCTCATTTTTATAACAATTTTCATTTAAGTCAAAATTGGACCAATAAAATACGGGTCTGTTTTCCTCGAAAGAATATTCAACAGTTCTCATGACAAGCGTATGAGTCGAACCACATCCGTGGCACCGAGAAGTGTTGCTTCTACATGCACTTTCGGTTAAATATAGGCAACACATGAAGCGCAGAAAATTTGACTGTACTTCAACTTTTAGCGACTGAAAGTTTCTGATGCTATATGGATAAAGAAGAATGATTGTATAGGCGGTCGGCCTGAGCCTTAGATCTGACGCCCGCCCGGATGGTGTACGGAATTAATGTTAATAAACAAGTGTATGATAATTTACAAGGGTGGATTAGTTCTGGTAGTAGTTGTAAAGCAAAGTAATTCATGTTTCGCAACTAATAAAGCAATAATTAAAAAAATAAACTATACAAAATTTGAACACTAAACAGCAGGGGTGCCCAGAGGATATATGATGAACTTAGTAATTTTTTGGGGGGGGGGGGGGGGGGGGGACAGAGGTTCACGTTAAAATCTCCTTCGAACGCTTGAAATGTAAGATAAAATTAGGAACTTGCATTTTATGGCTTTGCTTTAAACATATAAAAGCACAGCTCTTGCGGAAAAGGCACTTTAACTTCATTAACATCTGCAGTTTATGCAGTATTGCTGCATGCGAAAACTCCAACTGATGGTCACTGAGCAATTAACAATGGACGGAAATGTGGAAACTGCGAGAGAAAAAACAAACACCTAAGATAGTACGAAAACTGAAGTGGAAAAGGACTGATCACTTTGCCAGTAGGGTAGAGGAAAAGATTGCTATTTGATACTGTAGTTATCAGACTTATTTTTATGACGTCTTATTCAAGCTACTCTCGCCTGCTTTCAAATGGTTACAAGGTACTACTGTTTGTGACCATGTTGTAGCAACAGTAATTCTGCAACGAAAGGAAGCTACAGAAGCAGAGAACCGATGACTTTTGGAATTAGTTGATTGGGTCCACTGAACATTAATAAACAATACAAATTGCATTATGTGAAGAGAAGTAAGGAACGTCTTAAAATGGACGTTCAATGAGGTGGGAGTCAACGATCTTGTACCATTTATCGGTGACCGAAAATAGATTTTCTACAAGTGCGTTGACATATCTCACTTTGATGGCAGATTTTTCGAAGCAGTTGTCAGTCAACCTTTTCTGTTCCCATAATGTGGCAAATATCGCGATGATATCTTTAACTTAGGCTCTGGCCAACTACTTCCTGCACCCTTTATTAGCCTGAGCCACAGGTGCCTAACGCTGAAGGCCATATATATAAAAATCCAAATTTTTAATGTGGACCATAACTGCCTTTTCCTCCGCAGGCATACGACGAAACTGTTCATCTCGCGATCCCATTACCAGCCCAAATTAATTTTCATGGTAGCTGTAAAATAGTATGACTTTTTTTATTTGGGATGTCCGATTGAGAAAATTTGAGGGTAATTTTCGGAAAACGTGATTTTGTGCAACCATATGAAGTGACGTATCAAACAAAAGCTTGTTACAAGAGCTTTAAAATGAGCCCTCTGAGCTCTAGCAGAAACCATTGATGAATAATTAGAAATTTTGTAAATTAAAAACACGGAAAATGTGACTTTTTGTTTCATTTTTTGAACCCTAACAATAGAACATGTCAAAAACTCAGAAGAAAATATTTTGGTATATTGCATGCGTAGAAGCCATCGAGTTATCAAATACGTCACAAAAGTCACGACTGGCGCACTTGTATGGCAAACGCAAGTTGGCTATGCTTTGGCATTTTGTGTTATTGTTTGTATTTGGGAAGAAAATACTGATGTGCAGCTTTTGGTTGTACTGCAGCAAATGCATGCTAGCGTAAACTTAGTATACATAAATAATTGATAAAGGCGACTTATCACTTGTTGCATGTAACAAACTTTTTTTTTTCTCATGTTACACAGTTACGATGACCATTATTTCTGCCAAAATTAGGAACGGGTCTTAATGGAATTTCAAAAAGACTCCTTCCCCTATTTCCAGGTACTTTGAGGGTATTTTTTTTTTATTCAGGTCCTAAATAGGAAACTATTCATCGCGTATGGACGAAAGTAACGCAGAAGTTTCCTATCTGTTAACTTTCCTTTTAAAAATGTACCATCGATCAGTAATGCAATGTCTTCGTTCCTACTCAAAATTATTACAAGTTGTAATTGCTTATTATCCATGGTTATCTTCCCTTGCGAAGAAGCGAAAGGTACACCACGTATTCGTGAATTTTTTACTGGTTAAGGTATTTGAAAAGAAAACTTAGAAGCTGTTTCAGCATCACAAGTCAAATAAATAATAAAGATTTAAATTAAAAAAAAATTTAAAAAATCAACTGGTTCAAATACAGCCAAGGTTTCCGAATACATGAACATATCTTTTATTCATAATTTTACATGGATAGTGGCAACCCTGATGGAGTACCTCAATCTGTCAATCAACACGTCTTTATAACAAAATGTGTAGATGACGAAGCTATTTTATTGCTTTCTTTGAGAATTTATAGGATCTACAGTATGTCTTGTTTCACATGAAGTTTTTTTTCTGCCACGAGATATGAATGACAGACATTGAAACCATGCAGTATTGCAGCAATGTTCCAATTCTATGAAGGTTGACTGCGATGCACAGGAGGGAAAACGAGAATGGAAAGTTCCTAAGCTGCCTTAGGTAGGCAAAGACAGTTGAGTCTTCCAAAGTAGGTCAACGGAACGAAAGTGTAACAATCCCGGAGATTCGAGATATCACTCATTCATTCGCACTGCGAGAATTACTCATTCGTGGATTTACTAAAAAATAGATCAACCATCACAGGAATATTCTTATACACAATCGATAAGGAGTCATTCCGAACACACTGCATACCCTGTCAATCGTAACTGAGTAAACACACAGGACAATTTTTCTGGTTATCCGAAAATGGCATGCTGGTCACTTGTGCTGTTTAGTCGCGGCAACTGAACGTTTAGTAACTTGGGCATGTGGGTTCGATATTGTAATGTATTTGCATTTATTTTATAATTCATCTTGAAGTGCAAATAAAATTTCCGAAGGCAGAGTTAAGTACAATAACTCTACACAGCAAATGCATGCATTAAATTATTCGGTGTTCACGCATCACGGCTCAACGTGAGATGACGTGGAAGGTCATCGTCCGACGAAAACACGATCAACTTGCTTTATACAACAAGATTGCAAAACAGCTGGTTTCAATCTGGACAAGAATGAAAAGTTAGTAACCTTTTCTCAACTCAAGTGATCAGCGAGATCACAAGCTAGACTAACTACGAACAAAAATATAGATCCCACACAGGAAGACCAGGATCGCAAAGGTCGGCACATTTACCGTTCAAGCTTTACTTTACAGAAATCTATCTTATATAAATGTAGCAGAAGCACCAACTTTTCAATATACTTAAATTCCATAGACATGAAACACCGGCAAGAATTTTGTACAAACTAACACTTAAGAATTTTTCATATAAAGAATGAAGTGAGCATAGTATGAAATCGTAAAGGGTAATTAGTATGAATTAATTCGACTGAAAATGCTGTACAGGCGGTACAAACTTTCAAACAATTTGAGTATATATATAAATTAAATATTTCAGGAAAAATAAAGTTGAAAACCAAACTGGTATGTGAATGTGAAATCTATACAATTAAACGGAGTGAGAAAAGAGTTCAGTTTAACGCACTTTTCAGGAAAACTATAGATAGCCATTTACAGCCCAAACTTAATAAAACGTTCACTACTAGGCAATTTAGGTATTCTCGGAAAATATATAGGAACAAAATTCCTACGACTTTCTTCGATTTTTTAGATTCACCGCTGTCTGAACTAGTTTTATAAAGGTAAGGCAATTTGTGCTTCATTGGAAAGCTCTTGGGAAGCCCACGTTGCATACAAAATATTAGTCTTACATCTGCACGCGGCTCCCAAGGACCCAAAGACGAAGTAAACTTGTGAACATACTACGTAGCACGTGGAAATTCGTTACAACCGCAATAGATTCTCTTATGCCTTTTTGAGTTCACTCACTTCACACGATAGCTTGAAAATTTCAAATTAATGGTAGCGCCCTACCAGACTGCTCCACCAATACGGAACTACTGATAATTTTGTGACTAACTTCTAAAGGATTTAGTTCTAATTGTAGATGAAATATCTCATTGGAATTTTGCATCGCCTTAGGGATCCTTTGGGACCACATATCAAAATTTTGAGACCTTATGTCCCTAAGACTTCCCAATAGTTATTTCGGTGAACATTGAATTTTGGTACACCCTATATATAGATTTCGGAAAAAACATTTAGTTTCCCACCACCCACAGTGATGAAAATTTTGCAAGTCCTAATACGGTCATTTCGAGTCACTACAGACAGTTTACAGCTTCTACCAGGCAATTGTTACGTATTCTTGAGTTCGAAACTAATAGAAATAAGTATAATAAAAGCAACTGTCTTTTTAAAGACAGGCTTCCAGCAAAATTCTATTCGGACTTGCACAAGCGGCATGGAAAGAACTTGCTGATAGATGGCAATCGGTAATAAGTATTTTCGTTTCAGTGGCTTTGGATAAGTTGAATACTTATGCTTCTTCTGCAAAATTTAAAAATGCTCAGGATTCATTTAAGACATTTATTTGTTCAACAGAAATGTTTTCCAACTTTAACATTTTTGATGACTTCCCCCAACCACAAGACGTGGTATAAACAAAAACTTGATAAAACCACAAATAGCCTAAGCCACAGTTTCAGTTTACAGGAAAATATGCATGCAAACACGATGCACTGACAGTGCGAGAATCATTGTTCCTATCTGGAATGCAATCAGTGGAAGAATGAACTGTCATTCAATTACTTCAGATATCTTACCTAACTGGGAAACAGTTCAAAAGTCAATTACTGAATGACGTCAGTTTACACAGCCGATTAACTGGCAAGAAAAACTCCCGATAAGAATACTTTGACCGATTTCTTTTTCGCCTTTTACGCAACTAAGAAGAGCTTATTGTCATCACCGGCTTAAAAACAGATCCATTAACACAACATCAAGCACAGAAATCTCGGTAAAGTTCCATATTGAAACAGACACTGCCAGAAATTATACCAATTTAAAATTCCCAGATATATTCTGAATATTTTTTCATCTAATGTATTTTGGGTGTCTCATTCGATCTCAGTGAAGCTAAGTTGATGGGATTTCATACATACATACACTATATATATCCTGCTTCATTCTCCATTGACTTTAGATGTTGCCTTGCAACGTCGAAGGAAAGATTACTTACTATTACCTAACAAGATAAAACACTGTCACTTCAGATAACTGCGAAATGATTTCTGTAATCTATCTGCCTATCAGCAAACTAGTCCGACGTAAGTGTTTTTCACAAAACAGGAGATAACTATACGTGTATGAAATACTTTCTAGCATATTCAAATAAATGCCTGTGCATGCAATTACAGGAAACCTAATAATGTCTACTGTACCTCTCCTACTCATAAGCAACCACCAGGGCACATATACTAGATACAATCTCGACATTCATGTGGTAGAACTAATGGAGCGGGGTCTTAAACTATGGTGCATCCGGCGTGACCACGCTTTGAATGTATGTTTATGCACTTTTCTTTACCACTGAAACAGGGAGTGTGAGTAATTGGCCTGTCTTACTTTCTTTCCAGTTGAGAAACTGCATACACGAGTAACGAAATAATTGTTACAACATTCCCTTAAATCTGGTTAAAACTTGACACAATCAAAAACTGCAAATTTTTATTTTTAAACAAAACTATACTTTCACGACTCGATTTAAATACAGTCGACTCGTGGTTAAGAGCCGAAGCGCGCCATCGATCTAGAGAAGACTGACTCAAAACAAAAATTTACAAAATCTTTTCTCTCACTAGTAATATACATATGTATTGCTTTATGTACGTATTAAACACTTATTTCACTTTAATGCAGCTAGTTATCGTTAATATCAGATTGTCTTCTAATCCAAGGTAGTCTCGGCCCAATTAACTCGGATAATCGTGAGTCTACTGTACACTATTA
>JAGDQP010021666.1:0-31462 GCA_022664845.1 Lepisma saccharinum | reverse complement strand
CAATGAAGAAAATAAAAAAAAAATACAATTTTAAATTCTATATTACAACTAGATAAAAGAAAATTACTCTTATCAATTAAAATCACACCTTACTGCTATTAAAACTCGGAGGCACGCGTCCGAAAGAATTCCGACAACATACTTATATTTCATGTAGAATGTTCGAATGCATAACAATCAAAATAAAAATCGACAGCAAAATTATTGTAATCAGACAAATAAATGAGACGACAATTAATTTAAGCTTTCGAATCAAACGAATGAACAAATAATAAGTTGGTCTCCGAAAAAACTAGACATCGATTATCCACAACTAATCCAGATCGTCGAACAAAAAAGATACTTCAAATCATTTTCAAATAAACAAAACAAATTGACGCAGTTGGATAAGTTTTGACAGGAACTCTGTCTACTTCTAGAGGAACATATCCTCTCAGGGGTCCCGGAGGGTATCCCCTGCAGAATCGTAGTTTCTACATGACGATAGCTTACTACAATTGCAGTCTTAAAAATTGGCTTACGCAAAGACGACGACGACTCCTCCCGGCTGATGGTCTGCCTGACGGACTGAGGAGTAGAGATGGAGTAGTCAACAACGGTGTTGAAGAAGTGAGTCTGTCCTCTTTTCCCCAAAAACTAGAGCATATATTGCAAGAGAAAAGAAACAAATCCCTCCCATGATCTGGTTGCGGGGAGGTTCGACCAATAAGAAAAGAACAGCTGCTCATCGGTAGCGTTTTCCTTCTAGCCTCTGTTCATTTTTCGGTGAAAGAAAACAAAACAAAAAGTGTAAAAGAAAAAAGAGAGGCTAGTTTACCAATTTTCGTAGTTGATCAATGTCAAATAGTATCTTGATATACAACTACAAGCTCGAAGAGAAATTCAAGTAAAATCAGAATTATCAAAAAAAGCATATTTCACCAATTATACTTAATATATAGATTTAACCTTTCTCTTCTGGTTAAACACACATACGTCCGTTCTTCATCAAAATAATTTTTAAAAAAATAATAAGTAACGGAACGGTACGGTACGTTACAAGCACTACAATATTAATTATCTTTGCATTGTTATATCACAACGGGTGCGAAATTAATTAGGACCTCCATTTGAACTGAACATGCAACCAGGAACGATACGTCGACACAGCCACGTTCAAATTTCAAGGGAAATATTTCCCTACGCATGCAATTTCATATCTTACTAATAGCCTTCAACAACAAGTACTCTTTCGGTAACTACTCAGTCCTTTAGCACCTCCAAGACACAGTGCGGAAAAGATCTTACATGACGATTGTTACACTGTTCATATCCACCAAAATTCTGCGTACTAAGAGCGTGCCGTGACCTAACACATTTATTGAAAAAGGATAGTTGCCAGATAGATCAGTAATAAACCAATCTTAAAAGACGGGCGCCATCTCTCAGAATAACAATATACGAGAGAATCAAATAAATATATACACAAGCTATTAGGGTTTTGGAACCTACGCCAGGCATATTTGGTCACGATCACAGTGAACAAAGCAGGGCGGTAAACCTCCCTTGGAACGTTTAAGGAATAGCAACATGAATTTTAAGAACAACGGGAATATAATAACTTTTCTTTCTTATTTCTCCTTCGCTGGAGAAATCAACTTGGTCAAGGGCCGCATTGGCAACTCAGTGATGATGACGAGCAAGTAATAATACGTGACAAAACATAAATAAAAATGAGACACTAATTTCGCTTCCTGGTCGATATAAGAAATGATATAGATATATATTATTCATAATTTATAGTACGAGTACCTTAAAAGAATGTCTGAGATCCGGTTCCTCTCGCCCCGGCTATATGCAACCTGTAAGACAATGTTACCGCGCGGGATGGTATAAACACTAGGCGAATCTCAGAAAGGAACTCCTTAGCCATAAATCTATAAAACAACATTCAGATAATAACGAGGCAATAAAATCTTTACCTCAACCATTATAGAATTATTTCCGCTGGGTTTACACGAAAAGATTACAAGAAAAACTTAACTAATTTGGGTTAAATATTATTTAATATGAGAACAATAAAAATATAAGATGATAAAAATGAGATTACACGAAAGTTCTATTTACAAACATAAAAAAGGTATTAAAAAGATTTTAACAAATTGGAGATGACAAGGTTTGAAGATTCTTCTTTGTTAACTCTCTTTTTCTAATTTACATGGGTTGGATCGTAGCTCGAGACCTGACGATATTTTAGACTTCTTACAAATATATATATATAAACAATTTCACTCCCGCCGAAATAAGAAAAGAAGGAAGATCTGTCTTAACGATTTAAACGACGTGGAGGAAAATGGTTAATTCATAATCACTTGATTATTTATAACATCGGACGGTTTTATATGATTTGACGTTTACCGCTTACAGGATGTTATTTAATTGAGTAATTTACGATATTTTAATGCCCTCTCGAAAAGTCGGACTCGTATTACACAAGAATGAACTGCTGCTAGCAATTCGCTAAGAATTTGCAAGAGCGGAAAAAGTGTGACGCTGGTCACATCATGCATGTTAGAAAGTAATAGAACGACATAAAAGTTAAATCAATCGGCCCTGTTTCCTCCGCACGGCGTTTAGAGGACAACAGGTTAATTAAGCATCAACGTAAAATATGATTTAACAGTATTCAGTAATTTCTTCTAAAATATAAAACTGAATGGGACATTGAGACGCTGAGCCTCTGGGAAGGAAAGAAAAACTAACTTCGAGCACTAGCCAAATTTTTACCTTACATGGAAAATCAAAATTTTGACTTGTTAATTGTTAGAGAGAATTAATGCCGATAGGAGATTACGGATCTCCAGCCACTCCTGAATGAAAACATGGCACAACGGAACTACATCAATTGTTGGCCAGACAACATACCCTTCAATGTGGTATTTCTTTAGTTCAGCGCCAAAAAGAGAAAAGATCAGAAGGAGTTTAGTACGTATTTAGCAATTAAATAATAAAAGTTAAACGGCACAGATATTATACACAATACTATGTTGTATTTTAAAACCTGTTCCATGCCCGAGTTCAAAAACAGCGTTCCAGAGCTTTTAATTATATACAAATAATACGGTTCGTCGGGAAACTTCCGCTGAGGAAGATAATTGAATTAATGACTAATTCAAATCAGAGCATTTGGCCACTTTAAAGAAAAAGCCTTATCTTAGCCCTTCAAAGGGCTGCTCCTTGGCGGACTTCAAAATCCGCCTCGCTTCAATGCGATGAGTTACGTCTACTCAAAGGTTAAAGGAAATAATTCATAATGCCCTGGGGCTAATTTAAGATAGATGAGAGAAAGAATAACAGGTTTCAACATTATTAAAATACTACTCTCTCTACATACCTTGATTTTCGAATGATGCATGAAGCATAATTTATCATAGATCTCCGACGGACAAAGCTCGGTAATTAATAATTCTTAAAAAAAAGAAACGATACGCTGAAGACAATCAAAATGATTAGTTAAATTGGAACAAACGGACAGGATGGAATTGTCTCAAAATTGCGTACTACTTTTGACATTAAATTAATATACTTTTTTCTCCCTTGCTCTCGAAGAAATAGATTTCGTATGTCCCGAAAAAGAAGAAATTTGTTACTTTCGTATAAATGCATTTTCTGAATTTTTTAGACTTCCAAGATTGCGACAGTGTTTCTGTCATTGAGAGGGGTCCCTACGGGCTTCACCCTCTAAGTCCGTGTTAGCTACATTTTTCCGAATTTCTGAGCTTCTAACGGCGCTAAAAAGAAAAGATGCTTTTCTGTTTGAGGATCCTTGTCGAATGTCCTGGCTTACTCTGCACGGCTGCATATATCCATCGCTTAGAGAATTAGAGAAGCTTTAGGGACCTCCCACAGGATGTGGAGAGATTCGTTCCACCAATAAGAGGTGGCTACTGTAAAAACAGATGTCTAAAAGCCTAGCCTCTATGTATCTCCCGCAGAAAATACATTGAAAAAGTTAAAAAATAGCGAGGCTAAAGAACACACATGGAGAAGTCTTCATCGTCTCTTACAAACTTACGCAGCTTTAAGCTACGATCCTTTACACCATTGGTACAACATAAGAATAAGTTTTAAAACAAAGATAAAAATAAAATTCAACCTTATCACAAATTTACATAACATCAGTCCCGCTTTTCAATTGATCCGATCCAAAGATTGAGATTTGAATCAAGTATCTCCGATACTTATGAATAACAAAAAAAGAAATATGCTTATATTAATTTTTTAAAGCAATATTTTAAAATTTAGTAAAGGACGATGTAATCGGTCGCTACATATTAACCTCCTTTATTTTAATTGTAAAAATGGTTTACTTTGTTTCAAAATAATCTTAAAAAATCACAAGAAAATTCGATTAAAAAATTAAGTTTGAATACATAATATTTCATTTACTAAAATTAGCAGTTCTGGACTTGAAGCGAATAAAAACAATTAGCACACCAGTGTCTATATATTCACTGAATTAGTCTCTTTTTTTCGCATAAGAATTGAAATAAATTTCTCAGTGTTTTTGTGTTGTAAGATAGCTGGATCTATCTCAGTTTATGTTCTACTTACAGTTTTTGGATTCCAGTTCCATAGGCTGAAGAATAAAAAGTTGCACATTACTACACTTACACAAAAATAAAATAACACTTGTAATCAATTGTCACTGTCTGTTTGCTAAAGCTAAAAAAGAAAATCTGTCTATACTTGTTCCAAAAAAATTATAGTTTTTCCGGAGAAAAAATTGTTCTTGGTTAATCACTGAAGAGAAATTAAAATACTCCTCACTCCTGTGCCGGAAACTGCTTTACTGTTCAGCTCTCGCACTATTGCGGGACCACTCCTTCCAATGTTGGCCCATATCTCTAAAGAGAAATGGCAAAAAGGAAGCCAGTTTGTATTTCGATTACACAAAACTGTTCTCGAAGAGATGAAAGGAGACTAATTGCTCTCTGATGAACATTTAGCTTCAGTATCTTCTTTACCGGTCTCCGACTGATTGGATGAAATTAATTTGTCGAATCGATCAGAAAACTCGACATCAGAACCGATTTCTTCTGTTGATGTCTCATCCACATCGTGGTATATGCTTAATATATCATCGGTATCTTCTTCAGAAGCGTTTCTTGCTATACCCCTGAAATACATGGAGTAAAAAGTCGTCCAGTGAAGTGTCTCCTGAAGTATCTTCTCGTGGACGCTTGCTAGATCCGGGATTCGAACCTCTAACCTCTATCATTGCAACTTGGGGCGACGGGCCTCCGTGGGGTCGATCGAAGCGTTGAAGATCCGCTAGTATCGGTCTCCATGGCCTACGGCAGGTTATACATTGGCTCATCTTCGACGGGCAGTGGTGGCTTGCGGAATTGTTCGAATTTCTGACGTCGCTTGTTTTCCGGTGCGTCAATATTGATTAATAATTTGAGTCCTAATAAGGGATTTACCAACGGTCTCGCACTAACGTACACGTTGCGTGTAGCGGGCACTCGGTATCTTTGCCAGCCGTATTGATAATTATAGAAAGGTACGAACATATTTGCTGACATAGTAGAAATATCCGTGTCACTCAAAGGTCAAAATTCGCACTCGCCACTATTCTGACGCAGAAAAAACATGAAACACCGACTTGCGAACGAAAAAGTATTATAATTGTTCTTAACTCGGTATCTCCAGACTTCTAGTCCCTCCTGTTACGTAGAACTCAAGTAAGATTGGCTCAGAAATAATGAGTAGGCAGTTACTTATTTTTTAACGTCACCTCCTCTTATTGCTCATTTAGGGATATGTAGTAATAGCGTTGCTTTCTATTCTCACGCTCTACAATCCCCTCAACCTCTTACGCTGGGCTTAGAAGTCATGGCATGACTGCACATAACAAAAAAGAAAACTGCAAACCTTCTAATAAATTCTTTACCGACTTGCTGTCACATGGCTTTTATCCGGCTCATTGACAAGAAAAAGGTCGCAGAAAATTAACGTCATTCCTTTTGTCTACTTTTTTTTCTTTACCTCACACGAAGAGACCGAAAAAAACAATTGTAGGGTTACTACATCTTTCTATTGGAATAGAGACTGAAAAAGCATTTTCTATTCCTTTCTTTTCCACTTTTCGCCTTTACACAATTTTGTCACACGCTGTGCGAATAACTCCATTCTGTCCTGCAGATACGACGCCTACGACGAAAACAATGTCTCCCATGACACTTTGGGTCAGTCTAATTCACTTGGTCAAGCACATATGGCTAAACGCACATCCCTTTTTTGTGTATGAAGGAAATAAACAATACGGGAACGCGACGGTTTGTCGGCTGGTTTCCTCACCTTATTGTCTCACCAAAGACAAAAAAAGTTTGCCTTTTCGTACATAGTCAATCGTATGTTCTTTTCTGAAGAAACATACCTCCAAAAGACTGCTGAAACATTCCCAGGAGTTTTAGGATAGCCTCAGAAGCGAACGGTTCTGAAAAAAACATGTTACTAGCGCCAGGATATGAAGTCCTTTTGACTCCTAGAATATTCCAGGTATTATAATTATTTCGAGGATCAATTTATTTAATGCTATTGATTCCCTCAAGTCTGTGCTTTCCCTGTACAAACAACAGTAATTTGGAGTGTGGGGGTGTGATTTTAACCCGTTTTTATTAAATAGCTTTCTTGTCTGTCTGTTCAGTACGAAAGATAACAGAACTTTAACTCGACAGTTCCCTTGGGGCGAACAACTGCTAGATTGCAACGTTACTGTTAAGAACATCTAGTAGATTTCCACTATGCACCCACTGGAAGCCGATTCCCCCCGTTTTCAATGCTGTGCCACTGTCAAGTGCATGGGGGCAACAAGCAAATTCCATTTGACCTGCTCTACTGTGTCGTCTTCATACGCCTGCCTTCACCCGATGATAGCACTTTCAAATAACATTCCGAAAGTTTTCTTTTCCTTCAGCACCCTGTGGGCTTTCTGTCCACAAACAAGCTTCTCCACCAAGCACTGTTGCTATCCCAGCCACCACCTAACCAGGTTATTATTCTTGTTGCCCTCTATCTTACACGTGTTTTGTAAATGGGTTGATCGCTACCTCGCCCCCGCATCCCCTCCTTCGCTTTAATTTTTTAGTTCAGTTCCGCGGTCTGCAGTCCTGCACGGTTGGCAACATCATTCTGTAATCTCTCTCTACCCAGTTTCTTTTATCATCTAAGCCTCCTCGAGTTATTTTCCTTCGCTCTTCCAGTAATTGTATGTGCTATTCTGTGTTCCTTTAAAACGAAGTCCACCCTGTTCCCCTCGCAGCACCTTTTTTTCTTCTCTCCCGGATATACGATAGAATCCTTTGCATGGCAATACCTAGAGCGAGAATTTTTTTTTTTTAAAGGTGGTAACAAACTTTCTCGTAAGATGATGCGCTCAAGGACATGAAGCAATGTTCCGGTCCAATATAATGTCATAGACAAGTTCCCGTTTCTACAGCAACCGATAACGCATTTTCAGAAACCAGACTTTTGTTCGTACGTTAGTGGAGGTAGCCTTACTTTGTTCAATGCCAATCAGGTTCTTTTTTACTTGGGACTCGATATGTCATTGTTCTTGTATAGACATTGGCTTTCACTTCTAACACCATCCACTTTTGCGAGTTGGCTGTCCAGCATTTCTTACGTCATACCCAAATAACTCCTTGCCAATCTAATACACATCATTTTACCTATATGCATTGTTTTGTTTTTAAATGGTAGTACAGGGATATTCTGGTGATGTCTTAAGAATATCCTCGCTGTGATATAGGGATTGGGGGTATACTCGCTGCAGGTTGAGAGTTCAGTTGCTGCTTTCACAACACATTTGTTATGGACTAATAAAAAGTGACCAAATTCAAGAGTTACTGAAATTCGCCACCTACTTTAAGTTTTCTTAATTATTTGTCGTGCAATCTATTGTACAGTAGAACTTGTATCTAAGATTTCTTAATTAATTATTGATCGTTATGCAATCTATTGTACAGTAGAACTTGTACTTAACGTTCCTCAACACTTTGCCAAAACTTCTATGTCGTGTAGAATAGATCACCGTACTGTACGGGTTCTCCGTACGACATTCTCGCTTATATTTGTGATTTATGCTTAGACCGTTCTATAGATATCTAACGTTGGAGGCTGGCGTGCATATTCTGAGGATGATGGTCTCTGTATTAAAGGAATATTGTTTAAATACTTTATCATTGTTCTTCCCTGATCCTTCGCCAGTGTCTTGTCCGAGTTTCAATTTTTATTCATTCAAATCCTGTTCACGTCTTGGCACTATCACCGTGCAACATTTGGTCACGATTCCATTCCTTGTTACGAACAAACGGGTGAGCTCCAATTATTATTATTTTATAGTGTATTGGGTATTGAACCAAGGTTCTTTTTTGTGTACCAGTAATTCCGCCAGACCCTGTCCGTGGGTGTGGCACCCCTCAATTCTCAACATCACAACTTTTATTATTTTGCTTTGAAAAATACTATTATTTTATAGTGTGTGTACTTGTGATTCCGCCAGACCCCTCCATTCTCAACATCATCTTAACTTATTTTTTGCTTTGACTAATTGATAGCACCTGGGATGGTGAACCCCCGGGTACGAGACCGTTCGGAAAACATTGACGTCGTTGGTAGGATAACATCAGACGCAATCTTCAACTGGAACGTGTAACCTGGGTTGATCGTTTCAAGAACGTTTGTTACTGTGGTGATGTCCTTGCCTGGTCCATACGTCATAGAGTTTGTTAGTTCGTTCACGGCGATTCATCTGGAATACTGGGTTTCTCAATCTTCATTGATCAACATCTCACAACACATACGTTCTTTAGTCTTAATTTTGCTTCCAAACATTATAGGGTGGGTGAACGTAGATATTACACTGATCTTTTACCATCTTAAAAAGTTGCAGGTACAAGTACTAAAGCATGCAGAAAGCTAGCTTGTCTATCAGACTTTTGACTACGATCTGCACGGCAGGAAATGCTGTGGACGTTTTGGCAGTCTGTATGTCCCTGTATTAATACAAATATAAGTGTGACAGAATTGTCTTAGCTTTTACGCTCTCAACACAGCTGTTCTCATATATTTCGAGAGTATAGCGTAGTTGTTCCTGTGAATTGCTTTCAAACTTTTACTCGGAATAACTTTTTTTTTGGAAATTCGATTGCAGAAAACTGGGTGTCCCCCCCCCCCGTCTTTATGCGTTGCGCGTGATGGGCGCAGTTATTACTGACTTACCTTAGCCTATGGTACTTGTGTTACTGTGGTGATGAACCACTATAAATAATTACATGTTTTGAATTTACGGATAGGACAAGCGTTATGTATGAATTTACGCCTCGACAGACTAGAGGTCAAAGTTTTGAGCTGCACCTTTGTGGGCTACGACGCAGGTTCGGTCACGCCAACCTTACTGCAATCTTCGAAAGAGACTACGATTCCTACTTTTCGTTCGAACATTTAGACATCTCTGGCTCTGGGCTGGATGGAACAGGTGGCAGACGGTATAGGGTTACGGTATCATCCCAGCATTTGCCTGGTGTGACTGAAAACACACACCTTCTGTTAGGTTGGTGGGTCGTGGAAATCGAACGCAGATATACGACTCACTCTCTTTATCTCTCTGTCTCTTTTACATTTTTTATCGCGCGCGGTTCGTGTGATATTTCGTTGTCTGACAGGATTTACGTATCATTTTTTAAATTTCCATTTCAAGAGCATCAGATCTATTCCACTTGAGGTCGCTCATGTCAGTGCTTGTGTGTACTTTTTCTAACTGTTATACCATCAAACATCTTAGCGTACCCGGATCCCCAACGATTATTTATTCAGATCTTCTTTCCCCTATTAGCTCAACAGACCGTACACAATATATCTTCCATTTCATTTTATTTCAGATTTCTTTAACCCATTCTATACGGATTTTCAAGTGTCATCAAAACTTGCATTTAATATATAATCTGTTGTTTGCTCACCTGCTTTCCAATTGACGGGATTTCATTGTTGTGAAACTAATCTGTCTTGGCTTACTCTATTACACACCGCTGCGTTCCACTTGCCTTAATTTGGTTCGTTCTCTTTAACAAGAGCTCGAAACTGCGTTTTCTCATTGGGGGATGAAGTGCGCCAACTACTACTGACACACCTTAACATTGCCTCAGTTACTGTCTTTTTTCTTTCTTTTAATTTCTGTCCCTGGACTGATAGCTTTGCAGTGAACTAGTTCATCCGTATTTCGTATTGGTCAGAGAGAGAGAGAAATTGTGTGAAACATCTGCTTGAGAAACATCACAAAAGCGAACGCGGTTGAACTTGAAATTTCCCGCGATTTGTCTACGACCGGGGCGGGGGTGAAGTGCGTAAACGTACTTTTCGTCAGTAAAACTCCCTCACGTATGCGCACCCATTTAGTTCACTACACGAACTAAACTTTCTGTCTGTGTTTTATATTTTTCCTTCTATCTTTGCTGCTTTTCTATAGTTATATATGTGAGATGCGTACGCATTTAGTTCGTTTGCGAACTACAATCTGTCAATCCTCTGAACTAGTTCGAACTGGTCAGTAAAAAGACCAGTTTGTTCGCGAACTATACATCTCTACTACGAAAAGCACTTTTTGGTAGCGACTACAAAACCCATATGCATTAGTTATACATATTACAAAATAAAATTACAATTAATAAATTCAATCATCCTTAATCTAAAGAGAGAGGCTACCAGCAGAACAGTAGGAGATTATTGGAAGGGATAGCATTATTTACACTTTAATTATACGTTCACAAGTAATACAATCAAGTTATAGAACAAGAATTTTAATATTACAAAAAAAAAAAAATTTTTTGTTATGCAGATATAAAAGTTTTATTTTTTTTCTCAGACTCTATCCTTATTCAAAATCACCCGTAATAACTACGGCAGCCTTGCAAAAATAAAATACAAATTTCTGTATGGATTTAAGTTTTTAGAAGATATAAATTTTAATATAGATATATATATTTTTAGTCTATACTGTCCGCTAGATGAATCGCAGACCGATAACGTCTTAAACAAAGAAGGTTCAGTTACCAAATTTTGCTCTTAAAGCCTTCATGGTCTTAGTTACACGATTACTCACAAACTGACAGTAAAAATTCAACACAACACTCTACTTATTTACCTCGTTTGAGCACTCTCGTCCGGCCCCAACGGAAGTTTACCCAAAAAGTTCCTTGAATTTCAACTCCAGTTTCTTCATTTTAAATTCCGTTTCTGCCATTGACACCAGTCAGTTGAACATGACCCCCACTTCGGCAGGTTCATAGGTTACCTCCCCTGGGTCTGCTTCCTGACATCCCGTTGTTTCTATCATCTTCTCAGGAGTGCAGGCATCACTTGTGGAAAGAGCGGATCCTTCGACTTCTCTCCCCCTTCCTTTCCACCACAGGAGCTGTATTTTTTAAAAAGACTGTCCTGCACTTCCTTCTCTCTGGCTAGCTGCTTCTCCGCACTCTCACATCGTCGTTTCAGAATCGCAATCTCCCTTTCTAATCTTTCTATTTCCCGTAGGCTATTTATCTCCAGTTTCCTTGCTAGAGACCTGGCCAAATCGGGTTCATCACTCATCACCTGATTTGCGTATATGGACTGTTTTCATTCCTCTATCAGCCGCGAAACAGTAAGAGCATAATCTTCCTCGTTTTTTGCATTGAAGTGTTCATCCTAAGGTCATCGCGCCCCCCGGTTTTCAGGAAAGCCGCGCTTCCATCATTATGCCCTTCCGCGGAATGTGATGATCCAGAGACGGGATCCGGATCGGCACCTGGCTGTTAGGCGTACGTGCTTACTTCATCTTCTTTCACTGCTTCGTTCTCCTTCCTCAATCCGGAAAAAAAAAAATATTTTCTCATACTCGCTGAGGGAATCACTATCAGAGGATGTCCCGTCAGTGGCATTCCCCGCCTTCTTTTATAGGTTTCGCCGCTTCGCCTTGTTTCTCTTTTGGGCCAAGTCCCACATGCTCCACATTAGCGTAGGGCCTTCCGAAGTGGTCCCTATTTCAGTTTGAACTACAGCATGCTTCCGGTCGGTATTTTTCTCGCGTCATCTTATTCTTCTTCTCTTCTTCTTAGCTTTCGTCTTACTAACCGAGCCCTGATTGTTCATTTCTGCGACGGAAACACCGACTGCCCGAACTCGAAGAACGGTCTACTCACAGGCCGAAAAGTCAAGTGCAACTAACTTCTTTGTGACCTGATTTTCTTCTGCTACCAGTTTCGGATTATGGTCGTACGAAGGGTGATTCAGTTCGTGTCCGTGACGTCATGATAGTAAGGCGGATTGCCTAAGTATATGTATTAATTGAAGGGTGTGATGCAAGAACATGGTAACCCACAATGTTAAACTTGTAAGAAATTCGATTTTTACTGCTGCACAAGTCATTTTCATTGGCTGAAAGCTGATTTTTCACGTAAAGCTATACATAAAGGCTTAAAATAATTGTACCAAATCAAAATAACGAATTTCTATTTTTCATGCTGCTGTGTGGGTTACCATGTTTTATTTTTTTATACTATAATATTCGTTACCTAAGTCACTCAAGAATAAATCTTTTCAGTGAACTCGCTGTAAGAAATGTTTAATTTACAAATTCTTTTCCTTTTTAGTGGCAAGCTGGTATACTGCTCCTCGTTTCCCGCCATCTTAATTGTTGGTTACCATCTTATGAATCCCAAAATGTTACAATAGCCTTACCATAAGTAAATATTGCTGCCATCTCTGGAGCACAATTTGAAGTCGGACAACAGTAAACGACGCGGTATGATTCCTTTCCATCGGGTGCTGAATAACTCAAAAAATAAACATTTGTGGGTTACCATGTTTTTGCCTCACACCCTTCAATTTTTTCCTCTTCTGTAAATAAAGTTCTGGCATACTATCTTATTCCGACTACCTGCGGTAATTTAACCGTACATATCCTTGAGAAATGAAGTGAGATTCGAGATATAAGCAAATGATTGCAAATAACAAAATTATTTTATATTCACCCTCCCAACATGTCTACGATAGAACCCTGACCGTATTTAAAAGATTGTTGAATGTTTAATCGTGGCAGGGGTTAAACATTTGTGGTGGAATACCGGGAAAGGGCTGGGTAATATGTTTTTTAAGAAGGTATTGTAATGGCTTTATCATCGCCAATTCTGCAAAACTTTAAAGGTAGAGTAGACGTACTAAAACTGTTCGTAATTTAAGAGGTTTCTTTATGTCTTGAAGAACTTCAGCAAACTTAACTGTCTGTTAACAGTTTAAATTGTGTTGCGCAGGTAGTTCTGGAATTCCTGTATAACTTCCAGAAAAGACATCATCTTTGTTGTTAAGCATTTAATTTAGTCATTTTAAGAGTAATTTTAATAGTGTTTTGGTATCTCTGCAACGGACCGAAGAACAGTTTTGTTGATTGAGCCATAGACCTCATAATAGATAGACTTATCACGCTTTCCCATTTCTGGCTGCGCTAAAACGAATGGGTTTTTGTTCAGAGGACGTGATTTTGAATCCATCCGCTAGGTAGCTCTGCCATAGACGTCATAGTAGAATATGACGTCTATGACAGAGCTACCTAGTGGATGGATTCAAAATCACGTGCTCTGAACAAAAGTCCATTACTTTTAGCACAGCCAGAATTGGGCTAACATTAAAAAAATATATAAGGCTCGTCAAATATGTGAAGGCCTAAAGTAATACAATATTATTGTCACTATAGCTATATGAAGTGATCAGAGGTAATCTTTTACATATTTCAGATTTTGTAGGGGGAAATATCAGCCTATTTTTCATTTCTCCACTCACATAAGTTTTTCAGATTGTTGTGTAATTTTAAAATATGTTCTTAGGAAAGAACTCTGCTTCAACTGCCCGAAAGTGTGGTTTTGTTGTGTATTGCCTTTGAATTCTTACAGAATTTCATCTGGTCTTTCACAAAGGATGACAGTACGAGATCATAGGCAATCTAGCAATGTTGCCAGGTGGAAGACGATTTCTCTGAAAACGAGAAAATTGTGCCACATGAAGGATGAAAGAGGGGAAAAAGACCTTTATTGGCATTTTGTAGAATCTTTTTGGCTTTTTTTAATTTTCAGTAATTTGAGGGAAATATTGCTACGAGAATTTGACCACCCTGGAATCTAGGCTTGTAGTTGGAACAGAGTCCTTCCATAAGAGAATGTTTTACCATCCCTTCGTTATACGACCCGTTCGCCTCCGGAATTTCACCTTGTAGTTGAACAGAACTCTAATAGATGGCAGCCACTATTAGCGATAAAATCTATGCTTTTTGGTGCGTTAAACGTGATGTTTGTTGTTTTCATCGCGTATAATGAAAAATATCTAACCTGTCTTTATTTTGTAAAAATTCTGAAAATGTGTATAATGCAAAGAAACTACTTTTCTTTCTAACATACACCCTCCATTCCAAAAGAAACCGAACGTTTTAAAAAAACAAAAAAACAATGTACATTTTGGAACAAATCATTTTTATTAATCAATGTATTCCCCTTCTGCATCGATACACATATTTGCACGCTCCAACAAGTTGTCAAACGACTTCTCCATGTCCTTTATTGGAATGGTCTTTAGGACGGCGGTCGTCGCCTTCTCAATGGCTTCAATCGATGCGTGCCACTTTCCTTTCATCGCCAAATGCAGTTTCGGGAACAGATAGAAATCGCACGGAGCGAGATCTGGTGAATAGGGCGGATGATGCAAACGAATAATGTGATTTTTGACCAAAAATTCAGTTACAAGTCGCGAACGATGTGATGGTGCATTATCGTCCAAAAGAGTCCAACTGCCGATTTCTCGATATTCGGGCCGAATACGACGAATTCTTGCCAGCAAACGCTTCATGACGCCCAAGTAAAACTCTCCAGTGACTGTCTGGCCGGGCTGAACAAATTCTTTGTGGATAATTCCTTTTGAATCGTAAAAACAAATCAGCATCACCTTAACTTTTGACTTCACCAAGCGACTTTTTTTGGGTGGTCCTTCATCCGGCGCTCTCCATTCAGCACTTTGCCGCTTTGTTTCGGGCTCATATTCAAAACACCACGTCTCGTCACCAGTTACAATCGATTTCAAGAAGTTTCGATCCTGCCGAGCACTTTTAACAATGTCTTTGCAATGCGCAATTCGATCAACTTTTTGGTCTTCGGTGAGTTTGTGTGGTACAAACCGCGAATTAACCTTCTTAAGGCCCAAAACTTCGGTCAAAATGCGGTATGCGGTTGTTTGAGGAATGCCTAATTCCATTTCAATAACTTTCACCGACGCTTTTTTGTTATGTTTGATGAATTCACGCACTTTTTCGATGTTTTCTTCCGATAATCCGGTTCTGGGACGGCCTGATCTTTCGTCATCATCCAGCGTCTCTCTACCCGATTTGAATCGCCTGAACCACTCGTAAACTTGCGTACGGGATAGACACTCATCACTATATGCATTTTGTAGCATTTGGTGCGTTTCAGTAAAAGGTTTACCCAGTTTAACACAAAACTCAATTGCAGCTCGTTGTTTGAAACTCATTTTCCGACCGATGTACACAACACACTGACAGTTGAAACGCAATAACTTTGTTGCCGTGCATCCAAATGTCATGACATTTATACCAGTTGTCAATGAGGGACTACGCCATCTACCGGTAAAATATTACAACAGATGGCACTAGTGGTACTATTTGTTTTCAACAGTTCGGTTTCTTTCGGAATGGAGGGTGTATGTCCGTGTATTCTGTAAGGTGCAGACAAATGCAAAAGGAAGCAATTGTAAGTACAGTAGAACCTCTGTTATCCGAAATAAAGCTTTAAATCCTTCTACAGTTGGACAACTTCTTATACAACTAAGTTTACTGTGTTGATGTTTTTTTAAATCTCCTATATTTTTGTGTTAGCATTTCAAATTTTATCTTTTTCGATATTTTTTGTCGTTTCGGTTAACAGAGGTTTTACTGTACAAAAAAAAAATGTAAAATTCTTTAGGGGAAACGTTTTAAAAAATGTATAGGTTGACTAGGAAGACCAGTACTACAAGCAGGCCACACGTAACGTACCCTTTATCAGTATTTGTATCGTTTTCGTACTTTAGCACAATAGTAATGCATGGGATCCAATGGATTGGATTTCAGAGTCGACCGGTGTTATTCGTTATGACCCTCAAAACTCCATGGTAACATTTTTATTATTATTATTATTATTGTTTAATATGGTTCCTAACGTTAAGTTTTATTTCATTACATTAGTAAACTTAAGCTGTAAATATGGCTATAAATAGGAACATGAGAAGTTGTGTCCAAGTTTTATATATTTGTAAATGTAAAAACCTTTTGTTATATTTAAATATTAAGCTGTATTTGGGACATGTTTTTATTTACTTCAACTGTAGAAATAAAACAATAAATAAAGTATACGTACCATATATTTTATTGTTGCCTTTTTAGGTAGATTTCGAAGAAAAATATACCTATTGAGATCGGTACGATATGAAAGTATATATATATACATATATATATATATATATATATTAACACGCTAGCGGCCATAATTTTGAAGATATTTGAACCAAATTTTTATATGTTGTTTCTAGGCTTAATAGCTCGGTTTGGTTCGTTAATGAGCAAAATCGGTCGCCATCTGGGATCCAAAATGGCCACCGAACCCATTGTTGTATAGAATACACAGCCTAAACCGCTGGGGCTATTGAAATCAAATTTGGCATAAAGGTACAACATCACTTTTTGATTACGAAAATGTTACCTAATGAGTTCAAAGACGCCATCTTGGATTCAAAATGGCCGCCGAGCCCATTGTTGTATAGAATACACAGCCTAAACGACTGCAGCTAGAAATATCAAATTTGGTAACACTATACATTGTCATTTGTATGTTACTAAAATATTACATGATGTATCCAAAGACGCCATCTTGGATCCAAAATGGCGGACCTAAAAATCCATTTTCCACACCGTTTGAGCTAGAAATACTTAATTTGGCATAAAGGTGCATTATGACGAATAGTTTAGAGAAATATCACAACATTTGGGAAAAGTCGCCATCTTGGATCCAAAATGAGCGCCCAAAATCCCATTTTGCACACCGTTAGAGCTGGATAAATGAAATTTTACTTGAAGTTGTACCATCACAAGTAGGTCACGACAATATCAGAAAAATTTCAAAATGGCCGCCCCAAAAACCCATAGCAGGTAGAGAAACGAAATTTTCTTTGAAGGAGTATGACCAAGAGTAGGTTACAATAAATGGGGCAAACCTTCCTTTTGGGGGCGCAGCCCCCCGTGGGAGGGTACAGATGGATACCATGGTGGTGTAGTGCTGCAGGGAGATTTTGGTTAAGATAAAGGAGGCGCATCCTCTCAAAAGCACTGTAGTTGGGGGGCGAACCCCGACTCCCAGCGAAACAAAGCGAGTATATGTATATATTTGTCTTTTGAGGTATCGTTGAACAGCTCTTGATGAATAATCTACAAATCAATCAATAGTTTTTCGATAGCTCTCATATAAGGCGAGATTGGAATTTTTGAAAATAAAGAAAAAACTTCGAGATCTACCACAGCCTGTAGGCCTACCGAAATGGATTTTTTTATTATTGTATCTAACTGAACCAGTAAAACATCAACGGAGATCCGATCAGACAGAACCAAGGCAAATAAGAAGTGAATCTTGCTATACTGTGCATAGTATACCAAAGTTCATGTCAGATGTCAGCACAAGTCTAAGATCACGTGATACCGCCGAGAAATGCCGTTGGCGGGAAATTATAAATTTTCATTGGCTAAGATGTCAATGAAGTTTGCGACCATATAATATTCGTTATGTTTCATTTTTTTAAAAAAAGTTTTCAATAAATTTAATATTGTTTACGTTCTATATTGGTTTAGTCTTTTTTTATTCTTTAGAAATAGATAGCTCTTTATCTCCTCTTTGCCTTCTAAACTTATGTTCTCTTTTCTCTTGATTTTATATCCATTTTCGTCGTTACGAGGTAAAATATTCTTCCAAGGTACTTACAAGTTGTTGTTGTTTGCCCAGTTACATAGATAAAGAATGATGGTTGGTTGTTTAGAAACAAGGATGTTCTAACAGGGGATATGCTTGTAGCTATCTCATGCGCAGAGAAAGAATGAAGCCAAAAACAACTGAGCATCGACTAAGGCGACTACCTGATTTGTTAGTAAGCTTGTTGCCATCTTTGTTAGCCAAAAACAATGTTTCTGATTGGAATTTTAATTTTTATTTATGGCCTTGAGGTATTCAAGACTCAGGCCGGGATAGGGGAGGGGAAAGGATTTGGGAAGGTGTCGTCCCAGCATTTGCCTAGTGTGACGGAAAACCTTAGTCAGGATGGTCGGCCGCTGGGATCGAACCCACGACCTCCCGAATGCTACGCCAATGCTCCACCACTGAGCTACGGCGGCTCGCTGTTTTTGATTGGCGTAAGTGGGCTAACTGGACGGTACTGTGCAGTGACGTTTGGCTTCACATTGTTGGCAAAGTCGCCTATCCCCTATTAGAACGTGCTTGGTTAGAAACTGAAGACACCAACCAAGTCTGGCCGCAATTGTCGCTTCTGTCGAGGTATACGTGAGAACTTCCAGCAATCACTTCTTATTTTATTTGACAGAATTTTCATTTGTAGTGGTGAGACCTCTTTTATGCATGGGATTTTGTCGCGACCAGCAATTTAATAAGGTCTCAAGACGTTATTTTGTGCTTTTTTATGCATGTAGCGGGAGTAGCTGGGCAATGATGCATGCAGGGCCGAATTTATACGTCTAGGCACCCTAGGCCCATGAGTTCAGCGCACCCGCCGCTTCACCCTCACCACTTCCGTCCTTTTCCCCTTCCTACCCTCACATGATGGCAAATTACTCTCCTCCATCTTGTAGCCATTAATAATAATAAGATAATAATTATTTAACTCTGGTAAAGTGGTTATTTACCAAATACGTTTCAATAATATTATAATAATAAAATAATTCCATTAAATACAATGAGCAATTTAAATTACTGTAGGCTACTTGTTGAAAATGTGTTAATTACACTAAACAAGAAGGTAATACAAATTATTTTTCAATGTTATTATTTACAATATTATTACATTTTGTTCACGGCTTTTTGCAGCTTTAAGAAGAATTCTAGCTTCAGCCATTTTTCGATTGTTTTCCTAGCATCACAGATGGCACATTACAGTTTCGTGATATATTTACAATTTTAACAATTACAAACTCTAAAATTTCCTAAATATCTTTATAAAGTTTTTAATAATTCCAGTCGCCATACAAAACACTTACATTTTCTAAATACATTTGTTAAGTTTAAAAAATCTAAAAATTACATTACAAAACACAATACATTTATATAAAGACGTTCAAAAACACTTTAAAGTAAATTAAAGAATGGTAAAGTATTTTCTCCTCGCTATTTAGCATTTATTGATTTAGCACTTCTTTGCCACTTCTCTTCATGTAGGAAAAAAGAAACGTAGATTTACAGAATTGAACTCTGCTATGTACCAGTATCTATTAGTCAGTATATCGGTCCACCCGCCAATACGTCGCCCCTAGGAATTAACAAGTTCAAAGGTAAAAAATCTCTGGGAATGGACAAAAGCGACACTAGAAACTCATTACCTAAGTTGAATACGCGGGAAGCTCTTTGAATTTTAAACACCATATCGGGGAATATTAATTTTCTGAAGATATAAAGTCAAGTTAGGGAGAAAATAAATCTTCTGTCATAAAAGACACGTTAAGATATTTTTTAAATTTGTAAGGTCTTTAAATCTATCTTTGGATCAGACCAGAATAGGGTATGGGAGGATTGCTGCCGGTATCTTAGTTAAGGTACCATCCTGGCGTTTGTCTGGTGAAACTGAAGGAAACTAAAGGGAAATGTCAGTCAGGACGATTGGCAGCAGGATTCGAACAAACTGTCCATTGCGGACCCAAAAAGACACTAAGTTTTCCTCATAAAAAAATTAATTCAAATTACACCTTCATGCATACTTAACACAAAGTATATCTTGTCCATTAGCAGATGTATCAATGACAGCGACGCCCTAGACTAAAAAAAAAGTTTTTAAAAACATACTTTTCTTAATTCCTACTAAAAGGTAAAAAATAATTTTGTTTTTGCATGACAAAAGAAAAGCATGGGGCGACTCTCTCATATAAAGTCATTTTATAAATTCTTCAATTGGTGCGCCCCATGCTTTTCTTTTTAAAAGTCATGCATAAACAATTTTTTTTTTTTTACTTTTAGTACGAATTGTTTAAGAAAAGTATGTCTATGGAAAGTTATTTTATCATTTTTTACCCAAACCCTAAAGTGTTCTGCAATCAGTCAAACGCCAAATCGTTGCAGGCTAGTATTTATGCGTAATATTTTTTTTAAAAAATGCTTTTAAATTACATAAATATATGAAAGTAAGAATAAAATATTGTGTTGTCACAGGACTTACGTCACTGTACAAAATTTCATTGTTGTATAACTTTAAATTACCTAAAGTCAGTTATTTACGACGGGGTCAGGTGGTTCAAAGGTGACTGTGTTTGGCGCGCTCTCTTAATTTTTTTTCTTTCCTAAATATTGTTTTCGTCTCGCGTTTTAAATAGCAAATTCTATTTTTTCCTTGGAAAGTGTGCCCTTAGGCCCGGGTCTAGCGGGCCTATTCATAAATCCGGCCCTGGTTGCATGCGATAACAACCTAGAGAGCCAGTGGATTTAAAAACGCTTCGCAAAACTTCATTTGAAAAATACAAGCTCACAAGTAAACATACTGATGGGGAAAAGTATATTTACATTTTTCTTCCGTCATGAAAATGTCCACATGCAAATTTTGATTGTGGAGATTGATCAAAAACTCTGGAAATACTCGTATGTTTTTAAATAGCTGAAAGAAATTGAAAACAAAAACTCAGTAATAGGTACTGGGTAAAAGATACCTGTTGTGTATGTTCATCATGGCCGCCATATCGAATCTCGATTGATTTTCTTAAATAGGAAAAAGGTCGTATAATGTCATTCTGGGCTAGAATTGTATGGAAAATACGTTTCTGAAGTAAGTTTTTCCGTAAATGTATTATTCAGAGAGAATGGTAGGTGACACAAGGACGGGGTAATGATGCAATAGTCGGAAAACGCCCATTGTTTTGAAATAGCTAAGGAAATGAAATGCAAACGAATACAAACTTATATTTGTAAGGTACTATACCCAGAAACAATTTCTATGCATTTGAGTTTCATTTCCTTCGTTATTTCAAAACGCAATGGGTATTATTCTCAAGCGTGACACCCTCCCATACTAGTGCCACAAACCCGTAACTCTCGCAATAATATATTTACGGAAAAAAACTTACTTTCCGAAATGTATTTGCCGAAGATTCTAGCCCAGAATGACATCTTACACGACCCTCTTCCTATTTAAGAGAATCAACCGTGATTCAAGATGGCGGTCATGAAGAACATAGCCTCCAAACAGGTAGCTTCTTCCACCAAGTTCCCATTACTGTGTATCTGCTTTGCATTTCTTTCAGCAATCTAAAAGTGTAAAGGCATTTGCAGTTTCTTACCACTATCCCCCAAAGCAGTTGCGCTCGAGTAGCCAAACTTTAGCATTTTAATCATGACGTAAGAATATATATATATATATATATACTGGTAATTCTTTTCTGCCCAATCAGTATTTTTTCTTGCCAATGTTTATATAAACATGCGGTTTTTTGCTTCTTGCATTCTTTAGAAGACGATGGCCTATTTTTCAGAACGCGATAGAAGAAAACTTTGACGCAGCTGCATAAAAGCACCCAGTGGCGTTCATTATTTTACAAAATGGACGGTTTTTTCCGGTCGTCTTTGCGTACCGCATAAACCCCATGCATAAAAGGTGTGTCATTGGGTGGAGTTCGACTGCCAGTTGAAATTATATAGCTTAAACTGACAAGCAAACATACTGATAGGGCAGAAAAGAATTACATATCTTTTTTTCTTCCATCACGAATAGAATGTCAAAATATGTGCGCATGCAAATTTTGGCCTCTCGAGCGCAATTATTTTGAAAAATATCCATGATCTGAGTCAAATTCTGTCTGTGGAAACTGGTCAAAAAGTGTGGAAAATCACTCCTTAGTTTCTAAAATCACTCACCTTCTCGGCCGGATGTAACTAGGAGCTTAATAAGGTTTCCAATAGTTAAGAAATTGTTGAGGTATTTCCAATAACACAGCTCTGTCTTCTCACAACGTTAGGTACATTTTCTCTTAGGTCACCAACACGAGGAAGTAGTTGGGAGTAAAGTGGCTTGCACTGTTGACTGTCTCGTGGTCTCAAGGTTTCCAAACTAAGTGACTTGGAGTAGTTCATCATGCTCTTTTATTCCAGTGTATTCCCAGAATGCATTTCATGCTAATTTTTAATTGCTTCTGACAGTGTGAGCATTCCCTTCAGTGACCGTATGTAATGTCTGTCATTATGCACACTTTCTGCAGTATCCAAAGATGTCTGCCTCAGCCAGAGCATCATCGAATCCACTTCATCTGCCAGCTCATTTCAAGACTACTTTTGTGAAGTGAAACATTCCTAAATTTGGATATATCTATCAGGAAAATCTTCTGGGTGAGTCATTGATATCCGCAACTGTACAGGATTACCTCTTTGTCACAGAATATTGGTATGTGGGTTTGATTTAGGTGCTGTCTCATGTTATCAAAATATCTTGCGTAATCTGTGACTGGTGATGACTTTGGAAGATGTCGACTCGAGATTAAGGAATGGGTGCCACTCCACGGTGGGATCTCAGACGCACTTTTGCACATACGCTCACCACATCTAGCTACGGAGATGGCTAGTTCTGCATGCGTGGATATCGTCAACAGCAGCAAATATGTGAGGCAGTTCTGGTTTCCTGAGCGGTCTTTTTATGTTAGGGAGTTTTTGGCAAGGCAGCTCTGACAACAGCTTAAGGATCTTTTGTTCTGTTCAGTAGATTGCATTTGACTTCCTCTTAAATCGTTCCTCAGAGCGGTATTGCAACAATACCAAAGCTCTGTGATGACTTTAAGATTTCCCTGACAGAGTTGATTATCAAAAGTATCAACCACTCCAATAGGTAACTCTCTTCAGCTGAAGTGACCTGGTAATGGCACAAGTGTGTTTTTACGTGATGCAACAACATATGAAGTGAGACAATTCCAATTTCACATCAAACTGAAACCCAACATCATTCAGGGACGCCAATAACGATTTACTTTTGCATCTGTCGTATATTGTATAATATGAAGGAACGTTTTCTTCTTTCCCTTGATCAGTTGGTAGTACGAGTATATGGGAGAGAGAGAAAAGCTCCATTTGTTGTTTGTGCCTGATGTTCGGTCATAAATTTCATCAGTGTCAGTCGAATCTGGTCTTGCATTCACTAGCAAAATCTGAGTTTCATTGATATTGAAATGACAAGAGAAAAATGACAGCAAGATGTCGGTTATTTTGGTACACTTCCAGGAATCCGTAAGATCGGCTGAGTCACATAATTTGTCGTTAAGTTTAAAATCGAGTTTCTTCAATGCATTTCCTAGTAATAGAGAGGGTTGATTCAGTTATGATGGGACGACTTCAGAAACCTTGTTTACGGTGAAATTCCCTTAACGCCACCAGCGATGGTGTTCAATGCGACAGCTTTGCGTCTGGACATCGCAACTTCCAGTGTAGGGGGCTTCGGTGTAAGAGCACAAGCGGAATGTTGTCCCAGACCTATTTTACAAAGACACTCAACACTTTGGTGGGACGTCGTGAAACAATGCTTTTCTTCAAGAGACCAATGTAATGGCGCAAAAGTAGGAGATGCATCCGGGGACTTGACAGGGACTGAAGGAAACGGGATGGCACGGATGCTTGTTACAGCCTTCTAGCATGTATGGCTTGACGCCTTATCCGCGTGGACCCAGACATTGATTGCTCTGGACCTAACGAGGCATGTCTTCATCGTAAATGTGGCTCTTGATATTATTCTGGAGGTACTGTGCATTGATCTTCCCATTTTTTTTTCCATTCGGAAAATAGTGAGTTTTCCACGGGCAAAGAAACCAACCATTACAATAAACCCTTCTGAAAAAAAAAATCTCGGGTTTGCAGGTTCAAGTTCGAAAATGACTTTTGTCCTTTTTGTTGTCATAAAATTACGCGAGGTCTGTTGGCATCATCCTGGTAGATGAGGGATTCGTTTAGAGTAACTACCGACTGTCACTTATCCCCTGCAAGGTAGCGCTTGTACAATTGTCTGGCGTTAGTGACACGTTCCTTGATATGACTCCTTCAAATCGTGTCCGCGTGCTTTATGTCGGAGTTCGAATGACAAATGGTCGTGAATTATAAGTCGTACTGTGGGTTGGGGCTACCTACATGGGTGCCGAGACTGCTCTGCGTTTGTGAATGTTCTTTTATCAGACCCGCCCTTACATGTTGCACTACCTCGACGAACCGAGCTGGCTGTACCCACAATCTCCGTATTTTTTCGGATAAAGCGCTTCCGGAGGGAACCCACTCTTGAGCTTTAAATAATACGGCACATATCCGACTTGCTGATGGTCAGTCCTTTAGTTTTACACGGCTGTACTATAATTGAGAGACTGCGCTGTACATTCCTTTGGAAAGTGCAACTATATACCCCTGCCATGTATATATCAGTAACTTTCGATGCCATAGCGAGAACGTAGGAACGTCACACTCTACCCACAGTAACCACATCATGCCTACAACGGTGGTGCTGTGTACTCCTTGAACGGAATAAGACCAAGCTGAACAGTTTCCACAGTATCGTGCTATCGGATTGTCTTAGCCAACTCTTCAGCTAAGAGCCGATTAATACACAAACAAAGCTCCATTGCGATATTTTGACGGACAGAACTTCGTTTCGCTATCGTATTCAACCAGAATCATTTTCACCTCGTCGCTGAAGTTAGTAATAGTGGTATTGATGTTATTAATGAATTATCTAATTTCTACAAGTGTAAAAAAGTAACTTTGACTAAGCAATGGATCAGTTATTTCTTTTACTCTACGAAATAAACAAATTTCCGTCGTAATTTAACTTCTTGCGGTTGTACGCTAATAAGCGTTCATATTTATGTAAGCTTTCATGCAGTTTCCGAGATAGAAGCTAATTAGCAGCGAAGTATTTGCTCCCTGCTTATATCACTTATGCGACTGAACGTATCATCTTGGGGAAAGAACAGAGCAGCAAGGAACTGGTTCGCTATTGTCTCTTTATTTACACGGAAGTTTTCTTCGCCTTCACACCACTTTCCGTAGATCGGACATGCCAGCATTATTCTTTCCTCTTATACTTCAGCTATGAATTGTAAATAAAGAGTTAATGCTTCCTTTTGATTTTAATTCCTCATTGTAAACATTGTCCTCATAATGTGATTGTGACTGCGCTTGGCTTTTCAAAGTACCATCAGCAATTCGCTCCGCATTCGTTATCGACGTCGTAATAGAAATTATCAATGTTATGGGTAAGTTTTATTCTTTTCAGGACATCTTCCATTATTTCTGCAGTCTTTCTGAAAGGTTTATAGCCATTTTGAGTTGGTCAACACCGCCTTCCTTTTGATTATCTGATCTATAATAAACCTGCAGTGGTCGTAAATCGGCGAACTCAAATGCGATCAACAGCAGACCACAGAAAGTGTTTATCTTCAACATTCTTTGATGTTACTCAGACTTTGATCTGTAAAATACTCTTATAAATATGGCATACCAGAACGTTGTTAGATAGCATCATATAAAGATACCAGAATCGAATTATTAAAAGATAAAAGCTTCATGTTTCTACTTGTTATATAACATAACAGACGAAATAAATAAATCATAGACAACACATACATGCCAGATCAGAGGAAGATTCCACATAGTTCGTTCCGGTTCATTTCGAACCCTTCTGCTATATTCTCAATGAACGTCTAAAAAAACATATAAAGGAAATATTTAATAAAACTTGCATTCGTGTCAGAATACATATAAGGCACGTGTATTGAGAGTCAATGCAAACTCTACGCCTTTGGCCTTTATAGACCAAAGTATGGGAATACTATAAATCTTCAAAGTAGTATGACATAATCCAGTGGCGGTTTGTCCCACTGTTTGCCCCGTTGCACAACACCTACGTTGTTAAATTATTTAATTTGTATTTCAATGTAATAATATTCTACCCTCAGTGTTAAAAAAAGCCATAATTTCCTTTTAGGAAGAAAAAATGCTTCACAAGTTCACAGTTTAATCTTGGTGTTGTAATTCGCCTGCACCTCCTTTTAAGCCTATCTTGCTACATAGCCTTCCACTCCGCTAGATGTTGGACTGACATTAGCATAGGGTTTGAGAAGTTGCACGACGAAAGCAAGCTGAACGTTTCTACTCATTTCCACTCCTTAGCTTTACATTGCTTCCACAAGGTAGCAGGTGTGGCGCGCAAGCGACAAGACCTCGTTCCAGGCTGCAGAAAGCCGTCTGCTAGTTCGCTTCATTTACTCGCAGTTTCTGTGTGTGTGAGAGAGAGAGAGAGAGAGATAGCGTGTATGTGTTTATTCCTGCATTTGAATAGGCGAGACTGCGATGTTACCACACAACGTTGAATTGAATGTCAGGAGCGACTCTCGAGTTCTACGTCGTAACGAAAACGAACTATACAGGGGTGACTGCTTGTGTCGAAAGATACACACCTGAGCAAATATTTAAACTCGTATGTCCACTTCCAGTCTAATCCAATGTGGATCAAATTTTCAGTTTAAACTCAATTTTATACGCAGAATATCGCTGTGCGGCCCGTTTTTATTCAAGTTTTAATTTCTGAGTTACTAATATAATAGTATACCGTACTCTACATCTAGTAGAAAATACTGCAAATATTTGTTTTTTGCAAGAAAAGACTGGCCACACAGCGATATCAAGCGTAAAAAGCTGAGTTAGAACTGAAAATTTGGTCCATAATGGTTTAGACTGGAAGTGGACAAACGAGATTAAGGGTCATATTTACAAATCACTCCAAATAACTGGGTGGCTTCCAGAAGCATAGAAATAATATACTTCTGGGAGCCACCTACCTCTTGAGAATGATTCATATTATATGGCCCTAAATGTCCTTTCTCCCTTCCTGGCTTCATATATTCATGAAAATTTTGGCAGCATCAGCAGTCACTCCTGTATCGTTGTTAAATAGAGGTCATTGCGGGCGACTCATGTTACTTTAATCGCGAAATCGTAATTTTAAATCTATGACATTGTATTGTCCCATTTCAAATGCTGTGTATATACATTGTTACACGAACTATCTTCAATCTAGTCGGCAGAAAAATTTCAGTCATTGTCAGGAGTTGTGGGCTTGTTAGACCTTATAGTTCAAAACAGCTTGGAGAAAACGTTTAGTGAATCTTCAAAGCTTCTAAAACTGATACTAACAATGTCAATAACAGTCACAGAAATTTCTAGCTAAGAAAAATTATGACAAACTATCAAATTCTATTCTCATAGCTACGACACTTTTCTAAGTTTTCTCAAAATCATAATTAATTGACTAACGTTCCTTTATTTGATAATCTGGTCGCATCTTCTTTTGTGTATACGTTACATAATTTAACTCTACGTTGATTGATTCACTGATCAGCTACCCAATCTTCTCACACATAGTGAAAGTCCAGGCCCGCAGCCAGGGAGGCTGATCCGTCGTAAATTTTCTCTGCCTCCAACTCAAATACTTAATTTTATGTATGTTTCATAAACCCCTTTTTCTTTGTGGCTAGCGGTCGGCCTGAGTGCAGCACCCAATGGAGATAACCACTGGCCGCCACTGATATGATCCCATATTTGAGTTCAGTAACTGCAGAAACATAAGTTGCCACCGGAATCACCTTTTTAGGTTTCTTTGTTCGCGAGATACATACACATTTACATAAGGCAAGCGGGTATTTTGAAAAATTGTGGTTGTATGGAAAACGTTCCATTTACCAAATGTGTACCAAAGACAAAATGAGTCAAAGTACTGTATAGTCAATGATAAATATATAAAATTCCAACGAGCTCTACATAATACTGGAGTGACCACTTAGTGTTAAAGATAGCCGCCAGAGCAAAGGTTTAGACTTGTTCGTCGACTTCCAGTCTAATCCAATGTGGAAAAAAAAATCAATTCTAACTCAGTTTTATACGCTTCTTATCACTGTGCGGCCCGTTGTTTTTATTTAAGTAGTCACTCCAGAATTATGTAGAGCTCGATGGTCTGCTTAAGACAGATTTTACACTTAAGTATTTTCTCGCAACCCAGCCCTGGACTATAATGCAAATTCTAGGTTTCTTAACATCCCGGACATGGTTTAATTTTTGATCTAGGCAGTAGAGGGCATTCCTGGTTAATCCCGATCAGTCTAAACAGTTGGCAGTCCTACCTTTAATTAAGGACGCTATTAATAAAGAATTAAATAATGGGCTATTAAATAAATTTGCAAATATCAGACTCCTGATTTCACTAGTGGGTTTAATTTTTAAAGGCATTTTGGCAACTTCAGCTCTGGCCGAATGGATGATGATGGAAGAATTGATACAATGAAGAAAGTGGTAGGACAATGGGAGAACTCTGATGGTAAATCTCCATTAGGTCTTGTTGATCAACATGTTTGTGTGCGCGAGGATTAACTAAAGACCGTGACAATCTTCAATTTTCACTCCACTTATACACATGTTGATGAATATGTGCAAATAAGATAGAAAGTAACGATGCGTATGTATTCTCCTTGTCTTCAAACTTCCTAACAAGAATTAAATTGTTTATTTTGGTTTACTGCACAAAAATGTGCACTGACTTTGTATAATTTTTTGCGTGATGTTTATAAATTGTCACGTCTTTAGATAATCCTCGGGCGCACAAGCATGTTGATCAACAAGAGTAATGTAGGCTTACCGTGAGAAAACCGACACACATAATGTTTGTCCACCACGAAGCCGAGATCGAACGGGCGATCCCACGCACCAGAGGAGAGCGCTCTGAATCACCGCGACCCGTTTCAATGCTGTTATCGCCCATACAATTCATTTATCAATAGTGAGTGTAACGAACCGGAATGAATATTTGTGTTCGATGCTTTGTTTGAAGAAGCTGGTATTTCTTAGCATTAATAGTTTCGGTGATAAATTGTAGCAAGTGAGGTGGTGGTTTCGTGGGTCTAATTCTGGGGGTAAACGAACATATATGCTTAATGTTCGTGTCGTCGTTCTCTGTAACCTTCTTTAGTGTTGCCCAGGAGACGAGACAGCAATGTCCATGGTAAACGAGACGAGACCGAAGTCTCGTAATATACATCTTTTCGAGACGAGATTCTTCCTGGATCAGACATTTTTTGAGATAAAACAGCTTAAATCTCGTCTCGTGGGAAACACTAACCTTCTTGCTCTCGATCAAAAATTTTGTCGAACTCCTCTGAATAATTTATCTACGTAGAGAAATATTCGTTTCGTAGCCGGTTTGGATTATCATACTCGCCTTTGCGATAGATTGTTTATTCTGCAGACAACACATAAGTTTTGTTTCTTTTAATATTTCACAAAAGAAAACCAATTAAAAAAGGAAATTACATATTTGATTTCATTAATGAAAGCCCCTGTAATATGTGATCTGTTCAGAAGATCCGGGGCTCTTCCGTTCAACAGTCTAAGGGCTGGTTTTCATGAACGCTTGCGTTAGTTGTGATTAGGGTAAGTAACCAATTAAATTACGTTTTTTAAGGCCCCCTATTACGTGTAACATGTGTTTCAATTGACTATTCGCCCAAATCTCAAGCTTTCATGAAAATCAGTCCTTACTGTTACATAAGGTCATAATATGGATTTAAATAGGCAACGGGTCTACTGCTAGTGGCCCAAAATCGATGCCAGCACATCGCGCACACACCTAGAGTACCTGGCATTTGTAATCGATTAAAATTGCATATTGAAATCTTCCTCGATTTCTTTCTAAGCACCACGCTTTCACACTCAAGCATAGACAAACCTATAAAACACGCAAGTTCATCCCAATCATCCAGGCAAGATTGATCGAAAACTGGCGTCAAGTAGACCCATCTTACTTGTACTGGATCAGTCCATCCGTTACCTATTTACATCCATGCGGTCATAACAGGTATGGGAACTTGATGTTACTCTATTAAACTATGCATGCAGCAGCTAGAAAAGTTCTTCATGATATAAAGCTATTTTTAAATCACTCAGTAGGAAAGATTACACTTGAAATATTATTATGTCCATATAGACAGTAATACAGTAACAAATTGTAGTGAATTATACAATACTTGATTGTTCAAAGCCCTTATGAATGACATTGCTCTAAGTCACTGGTGAAATCTATAAATAGGGTGGGCCGAGAAAATTTTAGGTTGGCCAAGGCCCCCTTTGGTGCCGGCTATGATTGTGTGGAGTGAACTCATTTAAAAAGGAATGGGGAATTTTAGGTTGTTAGTTTCACAGGAAAAGAAATATGTGCTGGCAACACGGGTAACGTCTGCAGTGCAAACTTACAGAAATGAACTGAACTCTTGTCTCCCAAAGATCTATCTATATAAACTGTTTCTGTCTGTCGATTTTAACGTTATTTTGCCAAAAAGAAAGACGTGAACTGATGGTTACTTCCAGGTAGAAGGATCGAGTGAAGTTCTGAACTTTACAGTTTATATAGACAAGCACACCATAAGGTCACTTACTTTCTCCTTGCTCAATCGAATAATTGATTGAAGTTAAAGGTGTGGTAGTGTTGCCACCTTATCCGTCGTTTACTACCAAGCGGCCGTAGAACGTTTGTCTTAGCAATCGCAAGAACGCGACAACGATCTCAGCGCCTGTTTGTTTATCCCGACTGAAGTTTCTCCTCAGTCACGACATCCAAATTCCGAGATGGTAACTACAAACTGGCCGATTACCTTCCGGTATCCTTTGCCCTACCCTATTCTAGCGGTTAATTTATAATTTCTGAAGAGCAATGCATTGGATGAAGATTTTACAGAGTGTTTTCGCCTTTAATTTTGTTAAGGAATAACGAGGCAATGTCCGTGGGCGCGACCTTACCTATATACAGAGTGTTCCAAAACAACACCGACAAAACCAGCTCACTACATTCCTGGCATGAAAATAAGAAAAATGTATAGAGAATCGAGGGTGTACATGCTCTGTTTAAGCGCTATAGCTCTGAAAATCAAAGTAAACTTTAAAGTGCATAATATGTTCCAGTTTTACTACGATTTTAGTACATAATATCTGGTGTAGTAAAAAGTAATCCATTATTTTCGCATGACATTGAAGGCTTGACTTACCATAGTTAGAATGATCCGATTTAGGTCACATATGCGCCGTTTTGTTCG
>JAGDQP010021665.1:0-31463 GCA_022664845.1 Lepisma saccharinum | reverse complement strand
TGGCGGCCATTTTGAATCCAAGATGGCGACCTTTTCAAAATGTCGGATTTTTTCCTTTATCTACTTATCATCCTCTACCTTCATACCAAATTTCATGTTTCTAGCTTACTCCAAACACCCTAAACAATATGATGAGTGAGTCAGTCAGTCAGTGAGTGAGTGAGTGAGTGAGTGAGTGAGTCAGTTAGCCTAAAATGTGCAATTTCAGGGGTCCACAACTAGAACATAGTTTGAGATACGAATATGAAATTTTGTACATCTGCACATATTTGGCATATCTCCTTAACGGCAAAAGCTCATATTCCTATCTTTAACATCTTTTTTCTTACGGGGCCCCCAAATCGTCGATTTTGCCATAAACTCTTGTTCCTGTATAACATGCTTCTGGCAGTGCTAACGTTTTCTGACGTGAAGAACTTGGCTCATGCACTGCCGTGCATGTTGATATTACGTTATCCGAGTTTAAATCCTTTCTTTTGACTACCAAGAGGTTCAATGCTATTTTTAGAACTTTCTAAGCTTGGACACGTTGGATAGTTTAGCCTGGGTTAATAGATATTTGGGTCACACCTCGGATAGTCTTAGACCAATCTGAGTCAATGGCACACTCGGATCTAGGTTTTAAAGCACCCTGGGGACAGTAAATTTTGGCGTCGCCATGCGACATACTACCGTAGTAATAATTTATGGTAGTGACATACTACCGTAATAACAATTAGTTGAAAATTGCCCATTGTCCCTACCTCGCTATCTATACGAGTTCTAACTCGTCTCGTCGCGATCTTTTCAACGACATCGCAATCTCTTTGCAAGTTCTAGTAGTTGCTTTGTTGACAATTACCCACTCCTCGTATTTCCATACCCGACATTTAGATCTGGATGAATGATACTGGTTTGAACTCGCTTCGCAGATACTATGCCAACGACACCTCAACCATCTTCTTAGTTCGAGTAGTTCCTGAGTTGTCGACAGCCAGACGGACGGACAGAGCGGTTGTATAAACTTTCATATCACTTTCTGTTGAAACCTAAAAACGGGACACACAGCGATACGGGGAGTAGAAAGCATGAGTTAAAACAGAAATTTTGGTCCATAATAGTTTAGACTGGAAATGAATGATCGAGATTAACTGTCCCATCCGCTCCCAGGCTACATAAATTAATTAGATTTTTAATGGCATCGATTAGTCCATTATCGCTTTTAGCTAGAGGTCATTAGGTCTGACAGAGGTTGACTTTCCACGACACCTATGATTTTAATAAGCTGTTTTTTTAACGCGGCACTTACTTGGCATACGCTGTTCTGTTTAGCACTATTTTGACGCAGGTGCTGTTTTGGCAGTCGCGCTTTTGTTGCACACACTGTTATGAGTCTAAAGCGCGAAAGTTCAGGCATTTATTTTACTTGAAATAGACAGCAAAGGGCATTTATTATTGCTAAATTAGGCACTTAAAAAGGCATTATATACATTTTTTTTTAAATATTACTTAATCTTATTTCTTTTTATATCTTATACTATACATATCATTCTACATTACATCAAGGATGTTCTTCATTGGTTCCCAATCCCAACAAAATATTTCTTCAAGTTTTCAAATCATATTGAGAATTAAATCTATTGTCACTATCAGGATAGAATAAATAAATTGTTTATGCTTTAATTGAATATAACGATATCCAAGTGAAGAGACTACTTGAACACGAAGATGAGTATGTTTATTTGTTTATTGCATTTCATATCTCAGTGATCATTGTAACTGATGCAATGTTGTGTGATAAGCCTCCGCGGTGCGTAACATTCAGAGAAACTACTCAATATAACCGTTAAGCATTTAACTTAAGTGGTTGTTTTGATTCATATTTCCTTTCAGGTATTTTGAGGGATTCTCACAGGTTCTTGAGGAGGCCTGCATCTGCTAGAAACCATCTTTCGGCGACGGACAGATTCTGTGTTCCGGAAATCTCTCCTCCTGTCTTTCGGTGAGGTGAGAGTTTCTCTACGAGGAACGTCCCTTGTGGTCCAGTATCCTTATAATCCCGAGATCTATTATAACATCACTTTACCTAGCACACCAGAGTACAGTAAAAGCTTGAGTACTACATCAAAGAGGCACGTCACTAATTAAACACTCGGCGAGATACACGGTGACAAAGTCAGCCTAACTACTTAAAGAATTAAAATTTCTCACATGTTTCTTCCCCTTAATTCACGCCTAGGACACACTTTAAGATGAAAAAGATAGCGTTGCAATAGTTTTGTCTCCTTAACGCTAAAATATATAAAAAAATATTTTACATTAAAAAGGAAGAATAAGGCATGATGTTTAAAAATAGACAGCAGAAGGTAAAACAAGCAAAAAAAAGCCAAACTGTAAAACCTCTTTATAATCTCCCACAACGACTATATAGGTTGCTTATTATATATATGGTAATAATTCGTATAAAAAATGAAAAGACATTTTGCCAAAATTCCGAATTCTAGTTATGACCAAAGATACATTGACGCGCTCTCTGTCCTTTTATTAATTTCTACTCTAATATTTTAAACGGAAATGATGCCTTCCATAGATTATTTGTAACTCTTTTGGAGCTTTTCACTTGCCACTCAGTCTCATCTATTAATACTGTTCCATGCATCTGAAATATGTCATAAAAATGACTTTTATATGTAGGCCCATCTTTACGCTACCGATCAGAAAATCAGGAGGCACGTAGCTATGAACCCATACGGGAAAAAATCCTCGAGTCCATAATACCCACATAGTGCACAGAAAAAACTATGTGTGCATAGGGCACACATACTCTTCATATTTATTTCTCGAAGGTGTACTATCAGTGTCAGTGAATAGACGAATTTCAAGGCTATATCAGCCGTTTTCTTCTAAATGCTACAAATAATGGATTAGTGTTGATGTTACCTCATTCGATTCTCTTCCATTGCAATGGACCGAGCGTGTTTTGAAATTAATTTCTCACTGGATTTAGTGAGTTCTCAGATAACACATACAAATTGAATCTCTATAACACGGCAGGAAACCAATTTTCCGAATCACTGGTACTTAACTGTAAAATGACTTTCTACAGCACGAGTTCACACTGTAATTTGAACAACTGCGAAAATAAAGTAAGTGCGTTTTTGATTCATACTCCTCAATTTTATTTATAGTCCCGCTTAGGTCAGGATAGGATAAGTGAAACATTGTGATTAGGAGTCAGCCAGAAGTAACTAAGTTGAAGTTAAAATTCCGGTATTTACCTCGTGTAACTGAAGAAGTACCATAAGAAAATATCAGTCAAGACGGTTGGCCACTGGTATCGAAACCCGGACCTCCCAAACGTGAATCCAATTACCAACTGACCCAGTAGGGCAGATCATGCCTGTGATTTTCTAATATATTATATCGTTAACATTGTTTTTTCTATACGAAATATAGCGTATGATAATGTATAAAATGTTGATACCGGATTCCTGAACTGATCCCATTAATTGCACAATGAAAGAGTCTTATTACGCAACTGAAGCACGTAAATGATAAAATGTGTGATATATCTGATAATGTATTCATAGCGTGGACGTCCGATGAATGACGCATAACCAGTGGCGGACTAAGAAGATATTTTGGGAGGGGCTTCTCCTAAGAATACTTCGTTTGTCTTTTTAAAAAATCTTGGATTTTTTTTGTGAAGGAAGGGCGGCTTGAAGTGTGTACACTTCATGCATGGATACAGTTCTTCGAATATCTCTTACATCTTTCCTATAAATTGCCCCTTCGGAAGCCGCAAGTTCGTGAAGAAAACCATAAGCAGATCGTGGCACATAGAAAAAAAAATATTCAAGAAAGATTGAAACAAGAAATGGGATTACTAGTTGTTCTATCTAAAGCCAGGATTTAGTATCAGCAATGATGGAAAATACGACAAGGCGGGTTTTTTTAGTAACCCAGAACTGTCCGCAAGTATTACTGACGGGTTATGTTTGCATCATATGGCGATTCAAGACTGTGTTGCAGACACTTGCTAGTGATCATGACATACTTATCGAAAGTTTCCTCAATATACTATTGACACTGCACAGGAATTCATCGTGGTACCCAATGCCACCAATAGTGCATAAGGTACCCAAATCATACAACATGTCCTGCTTCCAATAGGTCAACTCACTGAGGAAGTCCAAGAGGAACGGAATAAAGACTTCAATTAGGGAATACTTTGCTCGTAAGATTTCACGGACTAAGACAAACGAAGATGTGTTGCATTTACTATTAATCACATCAGACCCTCTTATTACAAGCCTGCGTAAAGTCCCAAAGATGAAGAGTCTCATTTTCATAAGAGTATTTTAGATTTATTCTTCGACGCAGGCTTGTAATAAGAGCCTCTGTCGTCAAATTGGCTTCTTCGACTGTTTACTAATTTATATAAATAGTAAATATGTATACTATTTTTTATATTTAAGTTTAAACAAATATACAGAAAGGTCGTAAAAATTTAGATTACAATTATTCTAAATTTTTAAACCTAAATATTTATTTCAATGTAAAATTAAATTTTAACTACTTAACGAGGATAGTAGACGAGATAACTAATGACATGAGATGGCAGTCCGTACATTCTTCTTGTGGTAACTCATTTGTACATAAACTAGTAATATATTAATGAAGTTTTATCTCAAGATATAAATACTAAACACCCTAGAGCGCATCAAGTTACCTTCTTCATTTCAAAACTGTAATGTATTAGTTATTGCAGTTCTTTGAAAGCACTCAAAGTTCTTTACTTAGCGATCTAGATAACATCTCGAACTGAATTTGTTCAAACCGTTCTGTTCAGGGTATTTTGTTTTGAAAGGAAAGTCATTGCGACCTTTAGCTAAAACTATAAAGTAAACGAAGAAATTTGTAAATAGCAGAAGTGGATTTTTAGTAAAATGTGGGTTCTATCGTTACCACAAAAGTACATTATTCCTAAAACGAGAAGGTTAATTCATAACTAAAAACAAGGGCTGCAATGAAATATTTTCAAAACTATATTAGCCCTATTAAATTGAAGGGTTGTTTTTAAAATTAAAATATTAAAAGTGAAATATCGAACTCTCATATTACAAGTGAATGAAATTGTGAACAATATTTGAAGTCTCATTCTCCTTAATAATTTAGAGTTTTCGACATTTAAAATTTGCAACGTAGTAATTTAAAATGTGTTTTTAACATTGCACATCAAATATTGTCTATGTGGTTTCTATACCTTTCGGTTTAACGTTTCTTGTGACATTTCCTTAGTAACCCTACAAAGACGTGATTGTTGTTTCTGTCTTGTAATTCAGTCTTGCATGTAATAATGTATTGTTTGAGACACTGTAGCCAACAAATTATCATTAGCAAAGGTGAGAAAAGTACGTTCATCCAGTGTTCTGAATTCCTATATCCGCTCTTTCCGTGTGATGATATATCAAATTATTCTCGTTGGAAGTTTATGAAACGTAGATAAATTGTTCATTACTGAGCACATGGTGGGTTTCAATTATCTATCATCAGATGAAGATGACGTCTTAAGGACGGGACCTACAGCTTTAAGTGAATACTGAATGCTCAATGTATCCTCATTGGAAATCGAAAACTCAGCTCCTTGTTTTGAAGACGATCAACTAAAAACTGCGCATCCACCGAGATCATTTACTGTTGGATATTCGTCTTTATGCTTCCGAGCCAAAATAAATTTAATTTTGTTGTGTGTATTCTATATTTAGTTTGTGTGACGTCACCAGAACTCCTAACATTTGCAATTATTACAACTACTAATTAAAGTTCCACTACAATTAAGATTAAGAGTATGGTTCAATGCTATTTTTAGAACTCTGTATTATTTCCTCTTGCCTGTACACATGTGCAAGTGGCGCTCCAAAACGCACATAACGAATTGTTTCCTAAAATACATTGTCAGGTGATCAATAATCAAAAGTCTGGAGACTGAGAGAGTTGATAATTAGAGATATCTATGACGAAGGCGTTTCTGACAAACCGATCTGAGTACTTGTGTATGTGCCATTATCCTATTGAAAATTCGATTCTTGTATCCAAAAGGACTACAGATTTACATTGCAGATCATACATTAATCAATCAAACTATGTTGATATTACAATGCACATACAACAGGTACTGTACCTTTCACCATCTTTATATGTGACTTATTGACCATTTTTACCCTGACCTCTTGGCTATCAGACTTTCATTAGACATGCGCAAATGACCCAATTCCTCATTATCTAGATCCGTTAGTATCCGGAACTTGGCTTCGAGGATCTGGATCTTGGAATCAGGTGCTCGGATCTGGAACTTAAAACCGACGATCCGGATCTTGGAACCTGGTGCCCAGATTCCGAATTTGAAACCGTGGATCCGGATCTTGGAACCGGGTACCCAGATTTGTAACTTGAAACCGAGAACTCAGATCTTGGTACCGGGTACCTGAATCTTGGAATCAGATACATGAATCCGAATATTAGAATCAAGTTCGGATCCTGTCCATTAACGATAATGAAATCTGTTCATAGAATGGACATTGATGAAAATACAAATTATGGATATATTTACTTTCTCAATAATTCTTACTAGCGCTCATGAATAATGTATGTTTTAGATGAGAACTGCGCGTGCAGTTTTCTCAGAGTGCTCACTCTTCAACTCTGAAGTAAAATGTAAACTGTATACTTAATTTAGAGTTATTAATCTGATGATTACGTTACGTTCTCTGCTGGATTGAGAATTTTCTTTCAGTTCTCCTTGGTTGATTTGCGAACTAAAAATCCTCGCTATCAAGAAAAATTGGTAGCGTGAGTCTTGTTTTTCCTAGCTTAAATCAGAGAATACTTGAAAATTTCTCAAAAGAGGTGATTATAGGTCTAACCAGAAATATGAAAATATTATGATTTGTTAGTTTCGTCTGTTAGCTCACAAATTTTAGGTGAAAAGAAGGCTCAACCAGGAAGAAACACACGAGTAAAATCCTTTCCCAATAACTTATTTACGACCGTTTTATTAATAAGCTAAATTTCCCTCACGAACCGAGCTGTGGTACGGCCGACACATTGGAAAATAGTGATCCATTTTCCAACTAGATTATAACTGTTTAACAGTGTGAATTAGACAAAACTTTCTCAAGTAAACATTGTAGCATATAATGTAAGAGACGAAGTTTATTTGGAAATTTTCATAAAAATTAATACTTTTCGAGTTATAGCAAAATTACAACTATACAGCCAACATATTGTAGGTAAAATCTTTACTAGTAAAGTGTAAGTTACACAACCTTTTGAAAATTGTATTTTATTTTTACTTCTTAAGCTATCAGATAATGGGAAAACTTAGAAGCTTTTCAGTGCCGCAAGTGATTTAAGTAGAAGGAATGATTGGAGTAAAAAATAGATTAAAATCTAAGGAATCTACAAATCATTTTAATCGTGACTTTTTCATCTCTGTTTCTAATTTAAACCATCGGATTCATCATGAATTGATTTTGATTAATATGTTTGTAAGTTATTGTACCCATATTTAGGGGCGGATCCCTCCCACCCTTAGTCCGAAGCTCATATTGTGTAGAAAATACTATCACCTTAGGCAAAAATATATGCATTTTACGTAAATTTCACACCAGACAGAACTGGGCCCTAGCTGAATACGCGTTACCCCCCAAACCAGCTACTAGATACGTGCCTACATGTAACGTAATGCTCTTCAAATTATCCTTCTTTAAGTAATATATTCTTTATATATAAAATTATTAATTGCCGAAGCAAAATGTATAGGTTTGGTAAAAATCGAGAGGGTTGGACCTATAAATAATTTATTACAATCTGACAACCTTCTTCAGAGTTTACATATTCAGTACATTTGTTTCCTGAATGATTTTCAGTGGTTCTTCTGTTGTTCTAGATGAATGACATCTAGATGTTCTTTTAATGCCGATTGCACAAAACAATATAATCCGGAATTAAGATAATCCATGAGCTAGTCATAGCAAACATGACTACAGGTAGCATGTTCCCAATCTCTACTTGTTTGTCATGCCATCTAGTGTCCGTCCAGGCGAGCTAGGAATGAAAAACTACTACGAAAACCATCTACAATATATTCGCTTTTAATTTCTTGCTAACCAATAAAATGTAGTATAAGCTGCACAGCACGCACTCCGTGCTTTTCTGTTTTACATTGAACACAAAAACAATTATTTCATATTAGTATTATTTCATTCCTATCTCGGCTAAACTGATACCAGATGGAATAAAATATATTGGCAGAATAGGTTTTGAGTGTAAAAATGGTGTATTCAACACAAGGATCTTTTTAAGGGAAAATCCTGTTTCTCGTTTCACTTTATAGTTTTCTCTGCATTTTATGAAACATCCTAAATTTAAGGCGTATTATAGTGGATTTAGTAATCAATTAATCCGTCATTTGAATTTTTAAAATATTATTGAGAGTAAAGTCAAACAGATCAATACCATCTTCCATGGATTGAACAGAATATCGTAATGATCTTTGTTGTGTTCGTTATAATTAATAGATTTATTAGAGCCTTTAGACGTAGGATCGATGTTATTGTGGTTAATGAATAGAGGATAGACATCACTGACTTTTTATCCGACATCTTTTATTACAAAAGTCCACTAAATACATTATATACAAAGATGTATACAAATGATAAAATGAGGGCCCGGTACATGGGCTTGTAATGAATTTACGTGGATAACATCTTTCAGAGGTAGGACTCTAACTCCAAACCAAGTCAGGGGGCAGAAGAGGTGACCACTATTCGAAATGAGAAAGTGATACTTTAAAGGTATCAGGTTGGCCTTTCATAGACCTTTCTTTTAGGCGTGATTACCGCACTTTCAAGCTTCACCGCTTGGAGTCAGCGTCGTCTGCTTTCATAAACGGATTATGTGAGCATTTCATAATTCTTTGTGTTTGTTGTGATTGTTTTGTTTCTGTTGACACACTAACACACTAATTCAGTTCCAATTACAATATGGTTAAAATGATTTAAATCATCTTCAGCACATTGAATATCCCTGCTTTTATCATCTATCGTGTCATCATGTCTGAATTTCTCATGGAATTGTTTGATATTTGACGGTACTAAATCCAACATCTTTAACAAATCAAATTGTTATTATTAGATCAGATCAGATTTTTTTAGAAAGGTATTTTTAGATTATTTATCAGAGATTGCAGCTAAATCAGAAAGTTGTTGGTAACTTTTCATACTCGACCCTTGAATTACTTTAACTCTGACTCGTAAATTAACTCGTGCGTTAAGTTAACTTGGGATTAAAGTGGTTTTTGCAACTGATTCTTCTAGTTTCCAACATGCACGAAATTCCGTTAAAAATATCGATAAAATCATTTTTTTTTCATCTTTCAAAACACCTGAAACTCACTCCAACCACACATCCACTATATTTTAAAAAACAAATGTTTATGTTAATTAGGTATTGCAATCATGGCCGGACAGCGTAGGAGAAAACGTAGTGGAAACTAGTTGACCAGGACCTAGTTTGTGGAAACAATTAGAATATTTGCCTGGTAGGACTGAAGGAAAACCTTGGAAAAACTTCAGTGAGGATAGGCGGTCTCTGAGATTCCTACAGTGCTCTCGTGAGTTATAATTTTCAGAGAACTTCAATTGGTCTTAGTAATTTAGAAACATTGCAATATGCTATTCATTTCCCAGAACAATTCCGACATTTTGAAACATTTCAAAAGAAAATTGGAGGGAGGAATGGATCAAACTTTCAGCGCAGAAAAGATCATTGTATTCTATACAGCATTTAAGGAACCATTACGATTTTGAGAATTTGATTTCTGAAGCAATTCGATAGGGTACTCGAAGATATCCAGAAAGTAAAAATCTGCATTTTGTCCGTCATCTCCTGTCAATAGAGGTGCAGCAGTTAACATAAACTACTGCATAGCATCTTCCGGTTCAGCACCTAAAAACCCTTGAAACAGACAATTGAGAAAATTGATTAAGAAAAACACGGATGCATGAAAAAGTTGAAAAACACAAGAAAGAAGTTTTTTTATAGATTATTGTGTGCTTTCTTTCTTACGACAATACATTTTGTTTTTGTGAATTCCAGTTCTAAACATGCTTTTAAACAGTGAAGTTCTTGCCTCATCCCACAAAGAAACAACAGAAAACAAGAAAGTTTATCTGAGGACCGTAAATAAAGAGGAAGAAAAATAGCTTTAAAGTTCGAAGAAATGCCTGTGTTTGGGCATGACGAGAGTGTAACGGAGGCCACGAACGAAGAAGCCTCGGCGTCTTTCCTTTTTTGCTGTCAGGCCGGGATGAGGTAGTAGAGAAGCTGTGGGAAGGGTCCGGTTTGAACTTGAAAGGCACCGTAGTAGAAGTTAGGAAGACAATGAATGAACTTGATGGCTGAAAATACACAAGACAACATTCGATAGGAAATTAATGAACTTGATGGCTAAAAATACACAGGTCATCATTCGATAGAACACCTAAGGAACTTACAAGCAGGTAATATGTATCGGCGCACCATTGAGTAAACAAAAGCTACAGATGATTCGATTCACACACTTGGGATTCTGCGAGAGAGAAGAAGATTGGGAACTACTTTTCCTTACTTCAAATTATTGCCAACTAATTGACATTCGAAATACTTTTTCGTTTCTATTTTATTTCCCGTATACCAAGTAATTACCGCAGGCTTAGTGGATGGGTAGAGCATGTTGGCTTTTTAACTTTATAAATGGCATTCATATTGGACAATTATTAATTAATCAACATGTAAATAATTGTTTCCATGTAATGCAGTGTTCTTCAATTGTTTTCGGTTTTAATTATATTTATTTCTTAAATGTTATTTTTAATGTGAATTTTTTAATTTCCAATGCTTAGTTTGCAGACTTTTATCATTTTAGCATTCACTAGGGTAGTTTCCCTATCAATGTACTTGAGGCTATTAGCATATTAACAATATAGACAATCAAAATTTAAAATAACTTTGAGTGGTTTCAGAAAACATACGTGGGTGCTTACTGAAAAACGTCATCATACGTTTCCTTTAAAGTATAAGGTTGTATAACAACTTGGAACTATTTCCGGATTTTTGAAATAATTATATCTGAATTTTCTTGTATAGTTTATGGACGCGGTTTACCTTAGCTTTTAAATTTAATATCGGTTGTTTCTTTACTAAAGAGAAACACTCCTGCTTGTAAACTAGGCCTTTGATGACACTTTAGATGCACGCACTGTACGCCAAGAGCACGTAACCGTACAGTGAGGGAAAGGATCGCTGGATGCAGTATGTACAATGGAAATAGTTCTAATTTTGTTGAGTTATTGTTAATATTATAACTGTAAGACTAACACTTAACCCCATAGTTTAAACCAGCGCTGTTAATACATCACAATCTCTTTGCACGGTGTTCTAAGTCAGACAACATCTGACTGAACATATGCAAAGTGAGATTAGCTTAGGTAGAACATAAATGAAGTCCGGAGGAAAAGAACGTGTTTCGTCCATTTTATTGATATTTTTACAAGGGAGTATTTTAAAAGTCCAGAATTAGCATTGCATATACCTGAACATCATATAAAGATTTGCTTGTATCAAACGATCTATCCATGTTATCTTCATGGACGATAGTTTGTTAAAAATACCCTTAAAGGGGCAAACATGTGGTCTTATTATCTCAATTTGGCCAACAATGGACAAAGCACGTCCTTTTCCTGTGGACTTTAAATAGAAGATACACTTGATTCAATCAAACGAAAATATTACTGATTCGTTTCACTTTTGAACAATCAAGTATTCTGAGAGGAATGAGGTGTAAAACTGTTAGTCACCACACAATCTTCAACTATTTGAATTAAACTGAACATCTAAAGCATATTTACCGTTCCAACTTGAATTTTACACCATACTTACTTTTAGGTCCCTTGTTATAGGAGAGCGCCATCTATTGATAACAATGCTGGAACTGACAATTTCCACCACTTCATCTATCTGTCTATCCGTGTCAAAAACTTATCTCATGAACCACAAGTTGTAGAGACATTGAGGTGTCGTTAAATGTCTTGGCTAGGCCAGGTCATTTTCTGTATTATTTTCCTTCAGAATTTATAAGATCAAATTTTGTTTGTATGGTGAATCTTGAGCCTTAATATTCATAAGCCGTTTTTCTAAAATGGAAGAATTAAAAGATATTAAAAACTATTATTTTCTTATGTCAGTTGATTACATATCATTGCTATCGCTTAGTTGCTATATAAATCCGCTATGTGTCATGTAGTTCCGCTTCATACACATCTAAAACAAAAACCACTGCTGTGTGCGAATTAAGGGGAGATGCTCAGGATTCCCCCCTCTGGCAAATATGTTTCCCACTCTGACAAATTTATTTTTTGTCCCTGCCAGGGATAAATTTCTCTTTCGTAGAAGATATTTACATCAAGATTGGATACAAAATCGGAACATTTTAATTTGCCAGAAGTTGAAACTCTTTTCATCCAAGTGACAAGGCTATGTGAAATTTACTAGCAGCTAAGAAGCCTATTTGGAAGCCATTTCTTGCGTTTTCTTTAAGTAACTTAATGCGAAAGAATTAGTATGATTGGTTTGATTGAGTAAACCTCCTATTGGAAAAAGGATTCTCTCTCTATCCGCTGGTCTAGTGGTTACCGTCGCTGACTGCTGATCGTGGCGTCCCGTGTTCGATTCCCGCTTCTGCCAGGATATCTTTTCCACAGCGATAGGGTCTGGAACGGTGCCCACCCAGGATCGTGATGAAATTGGCGAGCTGCTGTGAATGAAATATAGTGGCGATCACGGTTGAGAACAGTTTCTAAATCTCGAGTAATCATAGAATGGTGACATTTAAGCTGAAACAAAATACTAAACTTGAGAGCAAGAAGTTTATCATAGGAAAACTGTCGTCTTTAGATCTATCGAAAAACAGACATTCAAGATAGAACAGAAACGTCTTGGAAGAGTTAAAACACTAATAAGGTATCAATATCAGAAATAAAATACTGACTGAGATAAAAAAAAGAAACAGCCAAGGAGGTAGCAGGTATCAAAAAGAAAAGAGAAAACAAAACCTCAGAAGAAATTAAACTCTTGATGAAGAAAAGAGGGTATTAATAGAAGAGGAAAATTGCATAAAGAGAAATGAATACATAGAACTAAATAAAACTGTAAGGAAGAAAATATGAGATTATATACGAAGGTACTACGAAACTCTTGTTAGAAATACCATCGAGGAAAACAAGTATGAAGAAAACCAAACAGAAGCTCATGATAGGGAAAAGCCAAATAATTGCAGTTAAGAAACCTGACGGGGCAGTAACCAGAAATAAGGAATTAATTATAAAAATATTTGAAAATGTATACAGAGAATTGTATTACTCCGAACAAGAACTGAATACTATTATTATTTTGTTGTACAAGGAAGGGGAGAATGATTGAATAAAGTTATGAAAAGGACATGTATCTGAGCTTCCACTATGTCTGGGATTCATAGATTTTGAAAAAGCTTTCGATTCGGCCTCCTTGGCAGCAGTACTTAAATCCCTTGAACATCAAGGCATCGAAAGTGCATACATCAAATTACTGCGAAACATTTACTCGACTGCTACATCTGTCATTAGACTGCATCAACAAAGTGAAGTTTTTTTTTTAAGTTGGAAAAGGGATGACAAGAATATTAAATTTCTAGAAAATTATTTTCTGCGGTCCTGGAGGAAGTGTTCCAAAATTTAAGCTAGGATGAAGTTGGAATAAAAATCAATGGCGAATACCTTAATGACCTACGATTCGTTGATGTTATAATCCTGTTTGCTTCAAGTGTCGAAAAACTACATACTAGAATGGAAGAGCTGCGTAATGAGAGTTTGAAAATAGGACTTAAAAGGAATTTAAGTAAAAAGTAATGTGCAATCAACATGTTGAAAAGAAGGAAATAAAGACTGATAGTATGCACAGTTCATGAGTATGTTTACCTAGGCCAGCTCAAAACGGATTAAATAAATAGAAGGTGGAAAATGACGTTTAACTCGTTTTAAAAATTACATTTTATTTTCAAAACGAAAATACCAATATGTCCAAAGCGTAAAGTTTATAATCAACGTGTCTCAAGCGTAAAGTTTATAATCAATGTATATGGCTGTGAAACTTGGACATTAAATGCGCAAACGACTTAAAGATTAAGAGTCACACAAAGGGCAATGAAGAGATGGATGCTAGGAATAACAAGGAGGGACAGGAAAACAAGTTAATGGATTTGCACACAAAGGTAGATATAATCAAGAATGCGAAGAAGTTGAAGTGGAGATGGGTCGTCCATATAGCTAGATGAACAAATGGAAGATGATCCACGAATGTACTACATTGGATTCCCAGGGAAAATACGACGTCTAAATGCAAGATGAGTAGATGGAATCAAACGTTTTTCAGGAGTTACATGGATGAGGATACCAGCAGTTCTAGATATGTGTAAAGCAAAGGGGAGGCCTTCATCCAGCGGTGGATAGAAAACGGTTGAATATGATGAGTTGATGACTATGATGATATACTATAAATATATATATATATATATATATATATATATATATATATATATATATATATATATATAATTCTTCTCAGCCATATTCAATCATGAATAGGGCCTTTCCCGGAGGGAGGAGTTGGTCTACTGTAACATTCGTAGGATGTGATCGCTACTCTATTTCGGAATTTTGAGCTCCCATCGTGAATCGAACTCGGGACAGCTCGCACTATATCTATATGCACCTTGGGGAGATTATGGGAATGGATTTTGGATTTCGTCACTTGCTACTGCACAGTTGATACTAGCTGTATTACTCTGCTATCAGGAAAGCCTCGGAGCATTAGCTATTGTTAGCAAAAGAGCAATTCTCACTTGTTTATCGTTATGACCACGAATGAATATGACACATCGGGTGTGCCGTAAGTTTGTGACGGACACTTTTTTTTAGGAAGCTCTGTTTCTAAAAGGTTCGCTATCTAGAAGTGAGCACAGAAAGCCGCCATTGTTAAGCATTTTTGTGACAGAACAGAGCGTTATCTGGCGGTATCGAGTCTTTTCAATTCTATCGGATTGTATGTATGTTAATGCCTTCAGGAGGCTATTTAATACAAAGTGAAACGAAACTGATTATTATACAGGAAATTACTTTTCTGGGTCGCCGGGTAGAAGATATTGTAAAAGAACGTCACCGAATGAAATAGATTAAGTAATGCTGGACTACACAAATGTTAAACTGTTATTTCCTGGTAATTTTATTTTAAAAAAGCGATAACTGTTCTAAATACTTTCTGGTATCTTCACTGTTTCTTTCAGGCATGTTTCAACCGCTCCTCCGAAACGAGTCACAACACATATTACTTATACTGAAATACTTATATAAAAGCAGATTCTATAAATATTGTTCATGCTATTTTAATGTTTACCAAGGAATTACATAGCCTTAAGGAACATTATTGTTATTATATATATTAGTTCATTGGAGTATAAGTATATATATATATATATATATATATGTATATAAAAATTTCTTATATTCGTATTTGAGTCTGGATAATCCTATCTATTTTCCCCCTGGAAAAATATTCTAAGTGACACCACCCCATGTTTTAGTCAATTTAAATAGCGTAATTATTATGAACTACGTAGAATTCCGCATCGAATCAATGTAAAAATAAAATTCATCCATCCTTAATAAAATTTCATTTACTAAACTTCCGAGAGGGTAAAAGGAGTTACTACTAATGACAAGAGATTGCAGCTGTTATGCTCACCATAAGCTAGGCCTAATATGTTTGTACATAAATTATAAATATGTTAAATGAAATATTAGCCCATTTAACAACTACATATTTTAGAACGTACTGTTAACTTTTTTAATTTGTAAAACGTAGTATATTACGTATTAAAGTATTTTAGAGCACTCTCAGATCTTTGATTAAACTTTCAAATAAAAAGTGTCGAAGTGAAATCATCAAGACACGGCTCTTCCAAATTATCTTGGACAAAAATATCTTTCCGCACCATGAATTTGGTTTCAGACCGCAATTCGACACTGTAGCTCAGCTAGTCCGAACTGTTGAACACATCACGCTCAATTTCAATCGCCGCAATCATACTTTTGGAGTCTTCCTGGACACATCAAAGGCTTTCGATAAAGTATGGCACGAAGGATTACTCTATAAATTGCATCAAAAAGGATTCCCTCATAAGTATATACGTATCATCCAATCATACTTATCGCACAGGAATTTCTATGTGGCCCATCACGGTAAAAGATCAACTACTTATCCAATAGAATCCGGGGTTCCACAAGGCTCAGTCTTAGCTCCCGTGTTGTATAACCTCTACACTGCAGATGTACCTACGCATCCACGTACATTATTGGCAACTTTTGCAGATGACACGGCAATATTTGCGTCTTCACATCACATACTTTTTGCACTCCGTTATGCACAAGAGCACTTAAATAGCATGGAATCATGGACACCCAAATGGAGACTGAAGGTAAATCCTGAAAAGACAAGTGTAGTCCATTTTACTAAGCGAAGACCTCAGCCTCCACATCAACTCACTCTGTTTGGAAATCAACTTCCTTACAATCAAAGTGCCACTTACTTGGGAGTTGAACTCGACCGTCGTCTAAATTTTCATAGCCACATCAAGAATATAGCTCATAAGGCTACAAGACGCACTTGCGCCCTGTATCCTATTCTAAATAACAGAAATGGACTCTCACTCAAAGCACGTATACATGTCTATCTTATGATGATACGCCCCCTATTAACATATGCTGCTCCAGCCTGGCAACACTCTGCAAAATCGCTTAAATTGTTACTACAAAGAGTGCAAAATCGTGCGGCTCGCATGATCTCCGGTCATCCCAGACACACATCCATTGTTCAACTACATGAAGATTTGGAACTGACTCTTCTGAAAGATGTCATATCTGCACAGTGTCGATCATTCTGGATTAGAATGGCACAGTCTTCACATGTTACCTTACAAAACATTGCCACATCCTTACCTCCACGAAATACACATAAAATGCCACACCCATTTTAAACAATTCATATACTACCTTTTTCTTGAAGTTTTTACCATCCTAGCCTGACTGCTCTGAACTAACATCTTGCTTCGCTGACATAAACTTTTTTAAAACTCAGAGTTGCGACAGTTGCACTCTGCCATTTCATATAATGTTTTTTCATCCCGACAAACTCACTTCATTTGGAAGTCATGGGCATCACAGCTCGACACTTCATAGTCAAATTAAAAATGCCATATTTTTCCTACCTTCCTTCCATCCTAACGTTGTATGTTAGAAATTTTCTCCTGAAAGGCTGAAGGTCCTCGTCATCTTTGGCCACAAAACAAATTAACGAAAAAATACTTAAACGTCAATAGAGAATTTTGAGTTTTCCCCGTTTTCAAAGTTATCATAACAAGAGAGTTAATTTATTCATATTTTAAAGACAAACGTTTAGTGATTAATATTTTCAGAAACCCATTATTTGCTTTTAAATTGAAAGGAATTTAAAATTTTATATTATTTAAAATTAAATATCGAACTCATATTACAACTAAATAAAATTGAAAGCAGATTTCTAATTTTGACTTCCCATTTGACTTGATAGTTTAGCAACTTATAACATTGAGAATAAAGGAGGCAAAACACCTATCGATCTTTCTAAAGACCAGAGCGTTACTAACATGTTTTCTTTACCTTTCGGTTTTAACATTTCTTGTTAACATTTCCATAGTAACCATGCAATAATACAGATACCTTGTGATTGTTGTTTCAGACTTTATTGTAGAAATAATGTATTGTTGGCACCCCTGAAGCCAAAAGTTTATCATTAGGAAGGCACGAAAATTACTTTTATTTAAATGCCCTGCATCCAGGGATTCCAGTTTTAGGTATTAGAAAGTCAACATTGGGAGGGTGTCAGTGGAGTTTCGCACGGTTTCTATCAATTTTGGACCGTAAAAAAATGTTAACTTTCGGTTCTCGAGGATATGAGGGTGACACCCTCACAAGGGGAGTCTTGCAGAATCTTTACCTGCATCATTCTCGTCCCCCTTCTTGTTCAAAGTGATGATACATGAAGTTATTCTAGTTGTAAGTTTAAACCGAAGGTCCATGAACAGTAAACAGATGGTGGAATTCTATTATCTTGCTTCAGATGAAAACAGTTTAAGATCCACTGATGGGGCGGGGGCGCACACCCTCTCCTCAAGAGAAAATAATTTATTTTTATAGAATTATTTCAACAATAAAGCTTCGACTTTATTCGAGATAAATTTAGTTCATGAAGAATGATTCCTTTTTGGAGATAGTGGTGTATTTCTTAGCAATAGGAAGGGAAACATAATAAATGTATACTTTAGAAAATCACTTGGAGGGAACATCTAAAATGTCACTAGTCTATTCCACCTGCCTGCTCTCTCACGAATACTGTCGATTCGCCACTCGATGAATAATAGTACGTAGTAACGTAATAACGCACTAAGAACGCGACATTCAGTTTATAGTTCATTCTGTTTAATAAGCCCTCACTGGAAATCGCGAAAGGAATCTCTTGATTTCAAGATATGAACTAACAACCACGCATCCACCCAGGGCATCCATTGTTGGATATTCATTTTTTTATATGTCCACGAAGTAAAGAAATGGGCGTGGGTTTGTTCGTATTCTATATTAAATAGATATTACGTTGCCCAAGCTCAAATTTTATCTTGGGACTACCAACAGGTTCAACGCTAATTTAACACTCTCTAAACTTGCCTGTATACATGCGGATAGTTTAGCCTGGGTTGATAGATATTCGGGTCACACCTCGGATTGACTTAGACCAACTCGAGTCAAGGGCAGACCCGGATTAAAGTGCCCTGGGCACAGTAAATTTGGGCGCCACCTTATTATAAGTGAAATACTATCGTAATAACAATTTCCCTTGCCCGTATCTATGGTTATCTATACGAGTTCAAACTCGTCTCGCCGAGACTTTTTCAACGACACCTCAATCACTTTGAAAGTTCTAGTAGTTGCATTGTTGAAAAGACAATGTTCATAGTTCTAGTAATTCCTGAGTTGTCGACAGCCAGACGGACGGACTCTTCACAGCACTTTCTGCTGTAACCTAAAAACGGGGCGCACAGTTTTAAGTCATAAAAGCATGAGTTAAAACATAAATTTTGGTCCACAATAGTTTAGACTGGAAATGAATGATCTAGATTAACTGTCTCTTCTGCTTCCCAGGCTTCATAAACTAATTAGATTTTTAAAGGCACCGATCAGTCCATTATCGCTTTTAGCGAGAGGTCATTAGGTCTGATCGATGTTGACTTTCCAGGACACTTAGGATTTTGATAACCTGTTTTTCTTTAACGCGTCACATACTTGGCATACGCTGTTCTGTTTAGCACTATTTTGACGCTGGCCCTGTTTTGGCAATCGCGCTTTTGTTGTACACACTGTTATGATTCTAAAGCGCGAAAGTTCAGGGATTTATTTTACTTGAAATAAGCAGCAAAAGGCATTTATTATTGCTAAAGTAAGCACTTAAAAAGTCATTATATACTTTTTTAAATATTACCTAAGATTAATATCTTTTTATATCGTACATTATACATATTATATCGTACATTACATCAAGATGTTCTTCATTGGTTCCACATCACCACAAATTATTTCAAGGTTTCAAATCATATTGAGAATTAAATAATTTGTTACTATCAAGATAAAATAAGAAATTCTTTATGCTTTAATGAATATAACGATATCCAAGTGGAGAGACTACTTCAACACGAAGATGAGTATGTTCATTTGTTTATTGCATTTCTCACAGGTTCTTGAGGAGGCCTGCATATCTGCTAGAAACCATCTTTCGGCGACGGACGGATTCTGTGTTCCGGAAATCTCTCCTCCTGTCTTTCGGCGAGGTGAGAGTTTCTCTACGAGAAACGTCCCTTGTGGTCCAGTATCCTTATAATCCCGAGATCCATTATAACATCACTTTACTTAACACACCAGAGTACAGTACAAGCTTGAGTACTACGTTACTGAGGCATGCCACTAATTGAACTCTCGGCGAGATACACGGTGACAAGGTCAGCATAAATATTTAAAGAATCATCCTTCCTCACATGTTTCTCCCCTTTAATTCACACCTAGGAGACAGTTTAAGGTGAAAAAGATAGCGTTGCTATATTTTTGTGTTCTTAACTGCAAACTATAAAAACTTTCTCCATTAAAAAAGGCAGAATAAGGCTTTATGTTTAAAAATAGGCAACAAAAGGTAAAACTGCCAAAAAGTCAAAATAAAAAACCTCTTTAAACGCTCCCCCAACGACTATACAGGTACTTATTATTTGTATGCTAATAATTCGTAACAAAAGTGAAAAGTATTTTCCCAAACTCCCGAGTTCTAGTGATGACCAAAGGAACATTGACGCGCGCTCTGTTCTTTTATCAATTCCTACTCTAATATTTTAAACGGAAGTGATGCCTTCCACTGATTTTTTTGCAACTGTTTTGTAGTTTTTCACTTTCCACTCAGTCTCGTATAATAACACTGCTCCATGCATCTGAAATTATGTTATAAATAACGACTTTTATATGTAGACCTGTCTCTACGCTACCGAACAGAAAATCAGGAGGCACGTAATTATGAACCCGTACGGGAAAAAAATCCTCGAGTCCATAATACCCACATAGTGCACACATACTCTATTTTTATTTTTAGAAGGTGTACTGTCAGTGTCAGTGAATAGACGAATTTCAAGGCTATATCAGCCGTTTTCATCTAAATGCTATAAATGATGGATTAGTACTGATGTCACCTCATTTGATTCTTTTCCATTGCAATGGACTCAGCGTGTTTTGATTTTTTTTCTCATTGGATTGAGCAAGTTCTGAGATAACACATACAAATTGAATCTCTATAACACGGCAGTAAACACCAATTTTCCGAATCACTGGTTCCTTAACTGTAATACTTATTCTACAGTACGAGTTCACACCATAATTTTAACAAATGCGAAAATAAAGTAAGTGCGTTTTTGAATCAAACTATTCAATTTTATTTATAGCCTTAAGTATCTATGGCTTAGGCCAGGATAGGGTAAGTGAAACATTGTGATTAGGAGTCAGCCAGGAGTAACTAAGTTGAAGTTAAAATTCCGGCATTTACCTCGCGTAACTGAGGAAGTACCATGAGAAAATATGTCAAGACGGTTGACCACTGGTATCGAAACCAGGGCCTCCCGAACGTGTAGCCAATTACCAACTGAGCTACAATCACTCAACACAATGTCCAATGAATAAACAAAGGATAACTTTTAAAAAAAATGTGAAGACAATCCAATTTTGCGAAAGTACTTCATTCTATTCTGATAAAAGTGCTAAAATATATTTTACACACACACACACACAGAGAGATAGAGAGATATTTACAAAGAGTAAGACATCAAATTTTCTTCTAAATAAGTTTACTTCAAATTTCTCAAACGTGTAAGCTTGTTTTCATAATTAATGATTTGTCAGGAAACATGTTTTAAAAAATATCTCATTCTATTCGTAGGAAGACACCATAAAGTATTTTTAACAACTACAGTTGGATTTCTTGGAACCTAATATTACCCAATGCTAGCGTCACCTCCCACACTCTTCTCCATGGAAGTATTTAAATGGTCTTGACACTCCCGAAATGAATCCTTTTTTGATGTAAAATAGGCAAAGTTATACGAATTTTATATTTAAAATATCTGAATTTCGGGAGCTCCAGACAACCTAACCAGGTCCCTGGCTAGAAGTAATGGGGTGTGAAAGGTGGCGATACAACTCGACAGTGCCTGATTCCCGGACGAAAATGAAGCAGAAATGACTTCTCTTGATTGATTTATACAAAATACATTTTTGTACGCTTTGCACCAATACTCCGGTCCATATCTCGGTACCTTGCAGTAAATATAGGCAGCCAATTTTTGTGTATTACATCTCCATAGGACGTAGATCCTCCTAGCAAAATTTCAGAATAGGTTTCAATATGATTTCATTGACGATCTCCTTGTGAGTGTTGTTTTCAAAGTAAAAGTAACTAAATTTCTACTTCTGATCATGGAAGAAAGAAGACACGACTACAAAAGGCACGAGATGGCGGGCGCTACACTGATGTTCTGGTAAGTCATTTCTACACATTCTATAAATAAGTTAAACAAAATTTCAGTTTTCTTTAGAACTACTCAATATTTTGCGAAGCAATGAATTTTATTCTTCATTTCTAAACAGTAACGTATTGCGTATTACAGTTCTTTGTAAGCACTCACATTTCTTTACTTAACTTTGAAGATCACAACCTCAAGCTCATTTGTCCTAACCGCACTACTGTTTACGGTATTTTCTTTTGAAAGGTTGAAGGTCATCGACCTTCAGCCTCAAATATAAATTAAACAGAAATACCTGCATACTAACAGACTATTCTGAGTTAAATGTTTATTTTAAAATCATTACCAAAAGTACATTATTCCTCAAATGAATATAATTCATTGATACCTTAAAGCAAGAGTTTTAATTAAATGTTTTGAGAAATCTATTAACCCTCTTAAATTGGAAGATCGTTTTACAAGTTGAAATATTATAACAAATATCAAACACATATATTAGAAGTGAATGAAATTAGGAGTGCTATTTTATTTAGGGTTCTCATTGGATTTAATAATTTTAGAAATTTCAAATTGGTAGGGATAGGAATTTAAAATTTGTTTAATATTGGTCATTAAATATTGTCTACCTCTTTTCTACACTTTTCGGTTTAATATTTCTTGAGACTTTTCCATAGTAACCTTACAATAATAAAACAAGCGTTGTGATTGTTGATTCAGTTTTGTATTGTTGTCTTGTATTTTAGTGTCGCATATAAAAGTGTATTATTGGCAGCGCTGTAGCCAACAAGTTACTTTTAGCACAGTGATTCCGTCAGACTCCGTGATTCCACTTATTTGGGTGTCACCTCCAAATTCTTGACAAAATCCTCTCCCAACCTAGAAGTTTAGGCTAAGAAACCCATAGAAATGGGCAAATCTCCCTTACACCCTCCCAATTTTGACTTTACCCCCCATATTGAAAATTCTTGCGGAATCCCTGCATTAGCAAGGAACACATATTACTTTCATCCAATGTTCTGGATATCTATCTATGCTCTTTCTCATTCAATGTGATGATATACGAAATTCTTGTTAATAGATTATGAACGAAGATCGCTGAACAAGGTGAACAGGTGGTGGGTTTCCAATTTCCCGTTACCTTACATGAAGATGAGGTGCTAAAGATGAGACCGACAGTTTAAAGTGGATTCTAAATATTCAATGTGTTCTTAACGTAAATCGAAAACATTACCTCTTGATTTGAAGGATTTGAACTAAAAATAACACTGTCATATTTAAATTCTTATGAAGCATAACAAATTTACGTGGGGTGAACGTCCTTGTGCGTATTCGTACATTAAATAGATATTACGTCACTCGAACTCCTGATCTTTTCAACATATATATATATACTATATCACTGTGTTTTAAAACCTAATAATTGTAAACTATATCTTTTTAGGCAGGGATATGGTATTCTAGAAGAAATCTATTATTTTCTTCCTTAACTGAGTGGCTGTTGAACCGAAGGTGGGTTGAATTGAGGGCGGTTAAGAGAGTCTACTCTTATTTTCACGAGAAAGATCGTGTGCGGTACATATTGAAATTACACACAAATAGCAGTATTAAAAATATATAGGAGTATTTTATATAATTAGAAAGTAATAGGACACGGTTGAGAGCGGAGCCTGTGTTACTTGTTACAGCGAATGTAGCGTCTTCAGACAGCCACAACAAAGAAAGTTCCCCAAGAAATCAAGAAAAACGAACTAGTACTTGCTAATTCGAACTCAAAGTCCTCTGTTTTTGCCGTTTTGAGGGCCATTTTGCGTCGACCACTTTTAGGACCACCTGGCTCTGACCGGCATTGGTCTCGGCAACGGCTGAGACATGTCGACTCCTCCCACCCCAACTTCCTCCAAATCGTCTGCTCCCCCGGGCGGCAGTCAGTCTAAGGTCTCTCAAAAGACTAAACGTACTCGAAAAGTACCAGATTTCTCACGTAATGCTCCAGGTATTAGTCAAGGGCTGATCGAATTCAGTAAAAAGCATCAAATGAGTAATCCCATTCCTTCCTCTACCAACACCCATTTCACAGTGCCTAATAGTCACTCTCACATGCAAGATCCTCGTCGTTCCATGTCTTTACAAGCTTTATCTAAGGTGAACAAGAATGAGGTACCAAATATTGCTTCAATAAAACATTTTCCAGAGCTGGCCGCCGATCAGGCTCCTATGCAACATGTCAATATGCATCAAAATTCTCACAAACAGGCTACTAACATGCCTCTACCAGATGAATCCGTTGAAATGAAATCTGATGATGATCAAGAAACAATGTCTGAAGGAGGACCGGAACATGATGCCGACATTGATTCAGATGACTGGATACCTCCCAAAACATCAGCCAAAATGCGTCAACCACAAAGCACAAACTCATCCATTGCAACACTGAATCGTTTTGAGTCATTGAGTCCAAATGAACATGATGATGAAGATCAACAATCTCAAAACACACAGCGCACTAAGAGCTCAAAACCACCACCAATTTACGTATATGGAGTTAAAAATAAATTTCAATTTTCTCGTACTCTTGCTGCGGTTTGTCACATACCACCACGGATCTCCCATACCCAACAACACGTTCGTTTTCAAACTAACTCACTTGCCGATTATGAAAAATTGAAAACCTATTGTACTCAGCAAAACTATCAATTTGCTACAGAAATACTCAAAAAAGATAGACCGTTCAAAGTGGTATTACGAAAACTTCCAATTGACACGCCTACCAATGACATCTTACAAGATTTAAAAGATCAAAACTTCCCAGCCATAGAAGTTGCACAAATGTATGGTCGTGACAAAGAAACCAAAGAGAAAGTCCCACATCCACTCTTCTTAGTTACTTTACAAAGGAGAAATGATAATCACACCATATTTAAAATGGAGTACCTCTTAAGCTACCGCGTGGCAGTTGAGACATATCGACCACCGGAACTTTTACAATGCTTTAGATGTCAAAAGATTGGTCATTCTATGAAAACGTGCTTCTGCGACCCTAAATGCGTCAAATGCGGTGCGGCTCATCTGACCAGTGAATGTTTAAAAACTAGAGACACACCAGCACGATGTGTCAACTGCAATGGGGATTACCCTCCCAATTATCGAGGATGAAGAGTACTCAAACACGCTCTTGATCTCCGTCGCGCCAATAAGAACAATGAGCAAGCTAAGATCTCTAAACCTCTTCTAATTCAAATCCAAAGGATCAAGAAAAAACTGCATTTACAAATAACAACGCCAAACAACATTCCTCATATGCCAAGATCTTCTCCGACAGTAAAAGTCAAAATATCAAGAACTCTAAGACAAAAACTAATTTTGAAGATCAAAAGCCAAATACATCTAACAAATCTAAAACAAACGCAAATACTAATTCTGGAACGGGGGCCTCTATTCGAGAAGTATTTCAGATCATAAAGGAAGTCTTTCAAGGACTTAACATAATGCATATTTTTACCAGAATTCATCAAGGTTTAGGGCGCATTCAAAGTGCTGAAGACCAATACACGAAATTAGCAATCATTTTTTAAATCATCTTCAGTGCCCTCGATGATGGATCGGAATAAATCCAAAATAACAAGACATATAAAAGTATCTTTTTGGTATGCAGATGGTGTCTTCGAACAAAAACAAGAACTTAAATACTTCCTAAAGGAACAACACATTGATATATTATTGCTAAACGAAAATCATTTAAAACCTCATCATATTTTTAAAATCTCCAATTACCAAATCATTAGAACCGATCGACCGGGTAGGAAAGATGGTACTGCGGTTATTTTTAAAAATCATCTTCCAGCACAGCAAATTGCTCTTCCACCTCTTCATTCACTCGAAGCTACTGGAATTCTTCTTTATTCACAAAACCTTCAGATAATACTTATTGCTATATATAAACCTCCTGATATTCCACTAATCCCAGATGACATTAGAAAACTCAGTGCACTTGGTCAACATGTAATTCTCGCAGGTGATATCAACTGTAAGCATCAACATTGGAACTCACGAGTCCGGAATACGTCAGGTAAAATTCTTTATGACGCTTTACCTGCATTGGATGTATACCCAGTTTCTACCACTGAACCTACATTTTTTCCTAGAAATGGTGGTCGTCCAGACATTCTGGACATAGCCCTTGTTAAGGGAATACAAATAACTGACGGACCGTATGCAATAATTGCACTGGAATCTGATCATATACCTGTATGCTTATGTATTCATCATCTTCAATCTCTGGACTCGCATCAATTGCCACTCATCTACACAATGGATTGGGACAATTATACAGCAATGCTAGCACGAACCACTGAGTGCAATATGCCCTTAAACTCTCCTGATGACATAAATAACGCAGTTGATCTCATTACAGCAAACTTCAAATCTGCTTTATTTCTAACAACCAGAGCTACCAGGAAAGTATCCGACCGACTGGAACCTACACTGGAAGATGTGCGTACTTACATACTTATCCTCATGAAACGATGGGCTCGAAGAAAATGGCAACAGACCAGACACCCCCAATTCAAAACCATTTGGAATAACCTCAAAAAACGGATACGCAAAAGACTCCAGCGACAAGTCTACCATTACTGGTCCAACAAATTACAGACACTTACTCAGCCAAATCACGAGTTCTGGGCACTCACCAAATCTCTGACAAAATTGGATGGAACTAAATCAAACAGACCGCTTCACGGAACTAGAGGCCTAGTATACAACAATTTAGATAAAGCTGAAGTTTTTGCCGACCAACTACAAATTCAATTTAGCTTAAATCCTGAACCATACGACGAAGACACCATACACCTGGTCCATCAACACCTAAATAATTTACAATTAAATTTACCATTCGATCCTGCATCTCTAATTACTCCTCGAGAGGTTCAACGTACAATTCGGAAAATGCGTGGACGAAGTGCTGCGGGTCCAGATAAAATCTCTGCAATGGCGCTTAAACGCATTCCAAGAAAGATGCTAGTCCTATTGACTCGTATCTTTAATGCAATGCTCCAGCAGAGCCATTTTCCACCACAATGGAAAATAGCTAAGGTCATTATGATCCCCAAAGTGGGTAAAGATCCTTTATATCCACAAAATCACCGCCCCATCAGTCTTCTGTCTGTTATCAGCAAACTATTTGAACGCCTCCTCAAAACTCGTTTATATATCTTTGTTCAGGATCACAATCTTTTTCCATCACATCAGTTTGGGTTCAGACCTCAGTTTGACACTGTTGCTCAACTTGTCCGCACTGTGGAAGAGATTACACTTCAATTTAACCGACGTAGTCACACCTTTGGCGTTTTTCTGGATACCTCCAAGGCATTTGACAAGGTGTGGCACCAAGGACTTTTATATAAATTACACATACAGGGATTTCAGCACCAATATATTCGGATAATTAAGTCATATCTACATCGCCGATCATTCTTCGTCTCCTTTCAAGGTAGCCAATCTCAAGAATACCCCATTGAATCAGGGGTACCACAAGGATCTGTTCTGGCGCCCATTCTTTACAATTTATATACTGCAGATGTACCTATACATCCACACACCAAAATAGCTACTTTTGCTGATGACATAGCCATCTTCACATCCTCACATCACATAGACTTTGCCTTACGCTACGCTCAAGAGCATCTAAATTTAATGGAGACTTGGTCTACTAAATGGCGACTAAAAACCAATCCGGACAAAACTACTGTGGTACATTTCACGAAACGACGTGGTAACCCGCAGCATCAACTTACTCTGTTTGGTACTCAACTCCCATACAGTCCAAGTGCAACCTACCTAGGAGTCGAACTTGATAGTCGACTCACCTTTCGTCAACACATTCAAAACACAGCCAGCAAATCCACAAGACGCACGTGTTCACTATATCCCATACTCAACAATAATAATGGACTTTCCATGAAATCGAGACTACATGTCTACAACATGATGATTCGTCCGAAACTAACATACGCAGCACCAGCATGGCAGCATTCAGCAAAATCAACTCAAATACAACTTCAGAGAGTACAAAACAGAGCTGCACGAATGATCACAGGACATCCACGTGACACATCAATAGTTCAGTTACACGAAGATCTGGATATTCCTCTTCTGAAAGATGTAATCGCCTCACATTGCCGATCCTTCTCACTCAGAATGTCACAATCGCCACATGCTATCCTACAAAACTTAGGCACTGTTCAACCTCCAAGATTAACCCACAAAATGCCACATCCTACATAACCCAACTCATATACATTAATTTTTCTTGAAGCCCTACAACTAAGCCTGACTGCCGATTAATTTAACATCTTGCCTCGCTGACCAATTGATTCTTTTTAGAGTTGCGACAGTTGCACTCTATTAAAACAAATACGTAATTTCATTCCCGCCATTTCAACTCAAATAGAAGGCATGGGCTCACGCCCGGAACTTCATTCATTCATACGCCACATTTTTCCTTCCTTCCTTATATAAAATTGGCCGTGTCGTGGTGGTGTAATGGAAAACGAAAGATCCCTACGAGAAACAGAGATCCGGTTCGAGTTCTCGTTGCGGCAGATATTTGTCTGTTAATTTATATATTTTTTCATTAGTCAAATCTTAATAAATATTTAATGGCTTGCTATGCAAAAAACAAAATAGAGTGTATTATTTGTACCATCTGGAAGATAATATATTATGTAAGTTTTGTAGTGGTAATATAATTTTAAATATTCTGTAAAGGAAAACATTGATTATTTCATCTTTCAACATTTCAAATAATTCTTACGAACAGATTTTAGAACAAATTAGTACCTAATCGTTGTTAGATAACATTCGAACTACAATTTATTTTTATATGTTCCAGTTTTTTCATTAAAAACTTATTTATCTCAGCACTAGATGGGAATAGAAACTAAAATTTCAAATTTAACCATCGGATTGAGATTGGACTGTTTTAAGTTATTTGTACGTAAGTTATTGTACTCACGTAACATAATATGCATCAAATTTTTCTACCTTGTTATACCATATATTTCTTAACCGTTATTTTTATGTATACAGTTATTAATTGCCGAAGCTTAATTTACAGGTCTGGTATAAATTAAGAAATTGTTCGACCTAGAAATACTATCTCTTCTTTATTATTTTTTTTCGTATTGAGTTATATTTGCTTCCTGGATCATTCCGAGAGGATGCTTCCTCTCTTAACGAATTTAGGACACCTCCTAATCTGAGGAAATAAAATTAGTTAAGACTTTTTGGGACATAATATTATAAACCCGAGTTAAGATAATACGAAAGTCATTCTACGCGTGTTATATGAAATAGTTATAGGTAGTATGGTTCCCTATCTCTTCTTGTTTCTCATGGCATCTAGTGTCCGTCCAACAGAACTAGGACTGAAATAATGGTACTAAACCTTCTAGAACCGGATTTGAGATACTGGTCTCCCATTAGGCGTGTCCCCAGGTGGCGGATAGAGGAATACCGAGCGAATTGGTAGGTATCATAACTACCGGGCGGACGAAAACCAGTACTGCTCCGTAGGCTTTCTTCTTTTGCTTCCGGAGAATCCTACGATTGTTCATCTGTTTATCTTGTGGCCAGGTTGTGTGTTGGGTCGTACCCTTGATTGGTATCTCGCAACTTTCTTTCATGCAAGACTCTGCCCTATCTGCAGTACTTCTTAGTTCTTCACTTTTATCTTTTTGCAACCTGAGTTCGAGGTTTTTCCCAATGTCTTGGATAGCTTTTTCTACTTCAACACACATCTTCTCTTCGTTGGAGGGGATGTGTTTTTCCAAAACTTTCAGGCGGTTACTCAACGTATCTTGCTTTCTTACATTTTCACATTGAATTTGTTTTCCACGATCGAAAACCGTCCTGACCTTGTTGAGAGGAAATTTCTTCTTACGGTCCTTCCCGAAGCAATCTCCGAGTATCTATTTGCCTCGACTTACAATTTTCGCGTAATAGTCGTTTCCGTGTTATTATTAGGCACAGCTTCGCCAACTTGACTTCCCTCATCCTCTTTCGGAAGCATTCCATAACCTACTTCAGCTGGTTTCAGGATATCATGGGACTTAAGGATTCGTTCCGCCCTCTGCTTTGCTTTTCTTGTTTTCCTTTTCTCCTGGATTGGACTAAACCTGACTGACGTGGCACTGGAATGATGATCACCTTCAGAATATCTGCTTTCGGTTTCACAGATAGGCTCTTTCTTAATTGTGACCAAGGTTCTCTCGTTTCCCCCATCCATCGGTTTTCTGACTGATGATACCTGATCCTCACAGTTGTCCTTTCCATCTCTGTGCGTGGCAACCATCTCCCATTGTGTTAAATGATCTTTCAATGTGGGCTTTGATACTGGCGATGTTTCATTTTGCATACCTTTGTTGCCATCGTATACCATCCTCTTCGCAGACTCTTCTTTAAGTTGAGTTTCTACTTGCGCAAAACGATTCTTAATTTCACTCATTCCGTCCTTTACATCCTCCAACGAGTATTTAGTCATCTCGTCGCCTCTCTGGAGGGATTGATGGCAAAATTCCACTCGTACAATCTGCTTAGTGATACTGTCAACATTTCTTGACATTTCTCCTACCGCCGCCATGACTTGACCGTCTACATTACATGTAAGTTCCACCGTCTCTTTTACTTTCTTGTCGATGCATTTACTAAATTCTACTAATAGTTTATTGTTTCCATCCAGCTTCTCGTCGATGCGTTTACTCATATTGTCAATTTGTTCGTTCGTTCGTTTATTGTTTTATTCCAACTTCTCGTCGATGCGTTTATACATATCAGCAATTTGTTCATTCGTTTGTTTATTGTTTTGTTCCAACCTTTCGTTTATTTGTTCCAACTTTTCTATCATTTGCTTCAACAGATCTGACGTGGATGATGACACTTTAGAACGTGTTTCCTTCGCGCGGGCTACATTTCTTTTGTGCTTGCACTTCGAACATTCCCACAGCTGGTCACTGTCCTTCATCTCTTCTTCGAGCTGGCTCTGTGACATCCATGCCTCGTAAGAGACATTGACACAACCAATATGACTCCATTCGTCACACGTCCTGCACTGGATGAGTGGCTGGTCCTTTTCGGGATCAGTGCAACAGTATGTCTTCTCCGCCTCGAAGCTAAGAAGTACTGCAGATAGGGCAGAGTCTTGCATGGAAGAAAGTTG
>JAGDQP010021664.1:10870-31466 GCA_022664845.1 Lepisma saccharinum | reverse complement strand
CGTGGGAGCAGTAGACCAACTCCTCCCTTCGGGGAGAGGCCTCATCCTCTAGTGGATTGAATATGGCTGTGATTTATTATTATTATATATATATACAAATAGTTATATTTGGCCCCTACGGGAGGTTTCCAACTTCAGTGATTTTGAGAGGATGCGCCTCCTTTATCTTAACCAAAATCTCCATTCAGCACTACACCATCATGGTGTCCATCTGCACCCTCCCCGATACACCTTCAAAGAAAGTTTCGTATCTCTACTTTCAATGATTTGGAAATTGAGTTTTTTGGGCGACCATTTTGAATCCAAGTTGACGACTTTTTGAAAGTTTTCTTATATTGTCGTGACCTTCTTATTTATCCAGCTCAAACGGTACGCAAAATGGGATTTTGGGCGGTCATTATTGATCCAAGATGGCGACTTTTCCTAAATGTTGTAATATTTCCCTAAACTACTCGTCATAATGCACCTTTATGCCAAATTTCGTATCTCTAGCTCAAACGGTGTGGAAAACGGATTTTTAGGTCCGCCATTTTGGATCCAAGATGGCGTTTTTGGATACATCACGTAATATTTTAGTAACATACAAGTGATAATGTTCCGTGTTACAAAATTTGATATTTCTAGCTGCAGCCGTTTAGGCTGTGTACCCTATACAACAATCGGCTCGGCGACCATTCTGGATCGAAGATGGCGTCTTTGAACGTATTAGATAATATTTTCGTTATCAAACGGTGATGTTGGATGCCAAATTTGATTTCAATATCCCCAGCGGTTTAGGCTGTGTATTCTATACAACAATGGGTTCGGCGGCCATTTTAGATCCAAGATGGCGACCGATTTTGCTCATTAACGAACATAACCGAGCTATTATGCCTAGAAAAAACATATAAAAATTTGGTTCAAATATCTTCAAACTTATGGCCACTAGCGTATATATATATATATACTTTGATATCGTACCGATCTCAATAGGTAGATTTTTCTTCGAAATTTACCTAAAAAGTAAGTTTTACGTTATTAATAGTTTTAAAAAATGTTCAGGAAGACCCAGGCAATTATCACTAATGTCTCAGTGGCTTTCATTTTTTTTCTTTTAATATCCTCCTTAACAGTGGTTTCACCAGATAAGTCTTTCTTGAATCAAAACCTCTGTTCACAGTTCGATGATAGAGGAGCATTTATTTATTTAAGAAAATTCTAAATACAGCCGGCTAACCATTTTACAATAGAATGTTTAACAATGGAAGGAAAAACTATATTTAATATTAACAAGAGCAATAACAACAGAAACAACAACAAAGAAAACAAATCTGAAGGGAACAACAATGAAGGGAACTAGCAGACGACCTTTCTCTGTAGAGTGGGGGAAGGTTTTATCGCTTGCTCGCGACAAATACCTCCTTGTGGAAACATTGCAAACTAGGAGGGGAGGAATGAGTAGAAACGTTCAGGTTGCTTTTGGCGTGCAACGTCTCTAGTCCTGTACTAATTGTATTACAAATGCCAGTCCAACATCTAGTGGAGGGAAGGCTATGTAGCGAAATAGGCGCAAACGTGTGCGCGCGGTTTACAACACCAAGATTAAACTGTGAACTTGTGAAGTATTTTTTCTTTTCCTAAAGGAAACTGTGACTTTTTTTTTAACTCCAAGGGGTAGAATATTATTACATATTCTATATTTTAGAGTGACTGAATTAAAAATTAAATAAGTTTAAGAAGAGTGTTGTTGCGCAACTGGCAAACAATATCACCCACCGCCACTGCAAGATAGTACTACTTTCTGACAACGGTCCTGTAGATAATTGGCTTTAATGAAAGGAATAATCCTTGAATATTGTACCTATTTGATAGTTTGTACAGCAGTTTGTATTTGCATTCTTCCAGTGTAATAAGTACTGAGGTGGAAAGAGTAGCCCTTTAAATCTTGAGATGTAAGCGGCAGACTTCGCTCGGGGGAAACTAAATGGTCATCATCATTGTCGTTAAAAAGAGTTGGATCCCCTTCTGTTGATTCTGAAGGGGACACAAAAATCCGCTTCGCCAGTAGCTTTCTACGTATAAGCTGATGATCCCAATCTCGTAGTTCGGAGAGTTTGGTGGCCACTTTATTATCAAAGACTGTATTTCCGTCTTTAGAAGTTCAGTTCGTGTATATGGACCTAGATAAACACACATCAAGCGACATACAAGTTGACAACCCGTCACACAAAAGTGTAAAGTGTGTTGTCTAACATCAAGTCATTTATCACCCTCTTTTGCTATTTGAGTTTATCGCACTCCTCTTCCCTTTTAAGCAATGTTCTAGTGCTTTTATAAAGCTAACCAAAAGGGGTTTGTCAGATCTTGCTAGTGTTGAATCAGAAACAGAACTGCAAATTGTCAAAGTTGATAGTTGTCGTAGTTTCAACTGCTTGTTTTTCTTGCTGTCAGAGCAACTTGTACGTCCACAGAAGTGCGGTAAAATATGGCCAACTTAAACAGCGTTATACAGGGTTCTATACTGTATGAATAACCGGGAAATAACGCCAGGTCAGGGCACGGTAAAGATGCCAAGTATTCTGTACTGGTGTTGTGAGTAAACACTTTAGTAACATCAGTTGATTTTACGCTCCTATCACCGTTGAATGTCCACATCTTCAACGTTGTATTTAAAGCTAATTCTACGATTAAACGTTTAAATAGCATGTAATCATTGAATAAGGAAAGGGGCGGGCATTAAACGGTGTTATCAACGTTATGCGATAACTGCACTGAATGGATACTTTAGACAGTTTACAGCGTTCTCCGGCTCTAAAGAGTGCTATCGTTATGGCGTTCATAGTTTTCATTCACAGAGGTGACTTTGATAGCGACTAGAGCAAAGATTTTTAAAATGTAGATTGTAATTCCGACAGATCCTTTTGCTTATCTTTATATTCAGTTCATTAAAACTACCAAATTTTCTGTTTTTTACTAAAGTATCAGTGTGCCAGATGTGCACTGGATTTGAAAGCGAACCAAACATTTCATTTATGTGTGTGACGAAATGTGATCAAAATGTTTCACATTATCGATTTTTATTAAACTTAAAAGAATACTGAACTGCAAAAGACCCAACTTGATACTTTACTAAATACTGTATTGGTTTCTATGTAAATGTGTTTTAAAGGTTAACAAAGTTTATTATTTTAATAGTTTGACCAGATATTAAAAAAGCGCTTAACTTCTTATTCTTATATATATTAAATCAAGACTGACAATTCTCGTTTAATCAGAGTTTTAGGCACAAGCATTTTGTTTTCAACTGCAGGAACATCGTAATCCGTTCCGAAATTGCTATTTAAATATTCGTTACTCTTCTAGTCAGTATTATTTACTAATTTCAGTAGATGAGTTTTAGGACTCTCACCACAATACAGTTTTTTTTGTTTTGGAAATTAAAAAAAAATGGGTTTTAAAATGAAATAAGGAATTTTAAAGGTTTCCGTATTTATCTATAATCGATTCACGGTTTTTGTATTGAAGATATAGGTGAAGGTGGGGGGTGGGGTGGGCCAGAAGCGAGAATAACAATGGCTAACGAGTCATTGAATGAAAGAAAAATATCTTCTGTGGACCCAAAACTAAATAGTTCAGGAACAATCAATCAATATGTTTTGTGTGGAGTAGAGTGTTATATGTTGCTGAAACATGAACCCTACTAGAATGAAGCAGAGAATGAAAAAAGATAATTAGAAGCTTTCGAAATGCGGACACAGAGAAGAATGAAAACATCTACTGGAGATAGAAGACATATAATGAGATAGTGTAAGAGAACCAATAAGTAGCCAATCGGCCGGATAATAAAGAAGAGAGAGAAAGAAAGTAGTTAGGACATAGATTACGAAGATTACATATTGATGGACGCAAACAAAGGCATGGCTGAATGGCAGAGAGAAAGAAAACCAATACATATTTTGACAGTAGTAATGAAAATAAAACTTTTCCCGAGATATAAAGGATAGGATAAATCACCATGTCTTAGGGAATCATGAAGGATCTGTCCCTATCGGGTAAAAGAACATGAATACTGGCAATGATTTAAGACGTGTTACAAATGGCTATAAGAACAATTTGAGTTATTGTTAATGTATTTATCACTCAGTATCATTTATATAAAAATATGTTCATTGTTTATCGTTTTGAGAAAATGCAGTCCAAATGTCGAGACTTCCAGTGGTAGAAATGTAAGTGTGTTAACAAAGACTCAGAGGTTACATTTTTGTAGACAATACTTCGCAACACAAAAGCTTCGAATATTGATCATTTCATTGCTTGAACAAATTCCTTCACGAAATACCTGTCCAATATTTATTGCACAACCAAAATTTCGCAGACAGTAAATCTTTTAGTGCTTAAACTAAAATAGATTAAGAAGAAACGTCAATTAGGTTATTGTTCACTATAAACACAAGATGATACACGTATATTGCACTTGCTGTGTACTAAAATTACTTAACATGTGTTTTTTAAAACTATATAACATTCTATACAAATATATGCTAATTGGGAGTGCAAGTGGGCCAAAAGGAAATCTTAACATTTGATCACCATGAATCAAGTTGAATACACTGCTCCGAAAAAAGATTCTCAATTAGGTGCGTCTTTTCTGAGAGAGAAATGGAAGCATATGGCCGAAAAAAATGGGTGGGTACGAAAGAACGGGACAAGCAGGATCTATCCACATGTATGTTCACGATCTACCACTTTCAAAATGATGTGGGAAATGTACACTAGGCTAATTCCGTGATGGTACCTTTGAAACTAGGTCCTGCGTGACTCCCTTCCCACGTCCTCACCTCTGAATGAAATACAAATTCGAACACAAAATTAAAGTTGTATTATATATATATATATAATAAGGCATCAGAAAATACGATTCCTAAACGTAACGATACAATCAGATATTCCTCTGGTATTATGAGGATTTCCTGTGTTCTACGTCACACCATGTCTTGTTTTCCGTAAGAAGAAATGATCTTCCATGCCCGAACGGTGATGCAACCACATGGAACATACAAGTACCGTTAATGTGATTCCTAACTCGAGAAGACGAGAACTGGTAAAGTAGAATTGACTGTAATTTTAATACATTCTTTTATTTTAAAGAGTGTCACTAGTGAGTGAGTGGTGACACGTGCTGCCTTGTAATTAAAGGGTCCCGAGGTTCGATTCCCGGTGGAGACATAAGTGGTTTGAAGCTTATGCCAAATTAAAGGATCCTCTCTCAAGACGTCATCCTCAGATAGAAGGCAATAGCAAACCGTACTCTGTTCACCTTGCCCAGAAACCTTTGCGCTAAAACTTTGCGCCGGACATAGCACCAAGCATCATCTTAATTCATATTAGAAAAATATAATATTTTTGTTATCGTTACACGTAATTTTCTCGAAGTTTACAATGGCGGAAGAAATACTCTTAATGGATGACTTCGTGATTGCTCTTGTAGAAATTGTTTCTGACTAAGTACCTCTATTGTTTACGGAACTCGCAAGTTCATCTCCGCAGTAAGAAACGTTCGCCATATGCTTCTATCTTGGGCAACATCAAGCCAGTTTTCATCACAAACACCTACCTCTCGAAGATTTCTTCTAATATTGTCCTCCCAACCACGTCTCGGTCTTCCCAACGGTCTATCTCCCTCAGGCTTACCAACCACGATTGAATATAATCTTCATTTTCCCCCGCATCTGAGCTACATGGCCTCCCCATCTTAAGCGTCGAGATTTCATTATTCTTACAAAATCGAGTGAGTTGAGTCGTACATTCTGTAGTTTACGTCATCAATTTCCAATATATTTTCATTTTTTATGGGGTCCTAAATTCTTTTCTGCTGTCAATACATGTTGACCATGAGCAAACAATCAACAGAGACTTCCTTGTGTAAGGAAGAAAAAACCGTCGCGAGGATATATAAGATGAAACCTACTGCGTAGCCTAGTCAGTAGCGCGCTCGACTTCAGTGCGAGCGGTCCCGGGTTCGATTCCCGCTGGGGCTCAAAATGTCGGTGTTGACCCAGCATCGTGAGGACAACTGGGGAGCTGCCGTGAATAAAAGACAGTGGCGATCACAGTTGAGAGCTTCGGCTCTCCTCTCCCAACACGTCTGGTCAGCGTGGGAGCAGTAGACCAACTCCTCCCACTGGGAGGGGCATCTACCAGTAGTGGGTTGAATATGGCTGTGAATTCTTATATTATTATATATAAGATGGTAAAAAGGAAGCAGAAAGGATATTCAGACAGGGGTACAGGATCTTCACAAACACAATAGAAAAGCGGCAACGTTTCGCAAAAGTGTTGTCACATGGTAGGAGAGGAAAAGGACAGATCGGACTGGTGCGAGGCTTGGGCTAGGACGCCATGTTGCCAACAGATACAGGGTAACAGTGCGCCCACATTACGGAGACGGGAAATGACTAGATGGGTCGGAGAAAAACACCAAATGGAGAAGAAAGTGCGGAGGTTACTAGGAGTAGGAAGGTCTCACTTTGAAGTAACTGCTGTAAATCCGCCACTCCCCACGAACCAGATACGATGGAATGCAAGAAAACAGGAAAGCATTCCACAAAATCCTAGAACCTGTATAAATAAGGTGGCACGAGGGCCACTGTACTCTGAGACTCGAAGACATTCACCGACTCTTGCCATCACACTATCTTTCTGGTAAAAGTCGGCCAGTTGCCAGTGCCAAGACCACGCCCAGGCCCTCCATAGTCAGAGCCACTCATTTACACAGTAGCAAGCAAACTGTGCCTACTACCTGATTCAACCGCCATCTTGTCACCAGCTAGGAAGGTTCTGAGTTCGAAGCCTGTGTCTAGCCACCTGCATTTGGTAAGTGAGACCCAGTTTGCTACGTTGACGTTATTTTGAAATGGTGAATTCCAGTTGTCAGTCTTCCATTGATTAGACATTGTAACACTGGGTCAATAAACCCCATTTTCTAGAATGGCGGATGTCATTGTATGCCCTTCCTAGTGCTTGTTAAACTTTATGTGTCTACCGTAAACTAAGCGATAAGCACTAGAATATCCAACAAAGTGTTCGCCATTTCAGGGAAGGTTCCTGAGTTTCACCGGGTGAAATCTGGGAAGGATATTCACCTCCTCGATCCCGGTTGGAGGCAACAATATATATATGATTCTTCCCACTATTTATCCAATAGCTGGTTTATTCACATGCATGAATTGATGAATACATGACATCATACAATACCCTCTTATCATACACCAAATGCAATCAAGCTTAACAGTAGGCACTTTGAGTTGGATCACTGATAAGAACAAACGATACTTTGTGTATTACTCCGTAAGTGTAGCCGACTACATTTATTGGCCACAAAGATATAAAACCAAAAACAATTTTTGGCATTTCTATTTACCCACTTGCAATTTTTATCAATTTTAATATTTTTCTGTGGAATGTTAATTTGGCATATGCTACGAATGGAACAATTTTGGGTGTAGATTTCGTTATAACTTAGATGTACCTTGTCAGTTGAATAAAGCAATAGGGTTATCATCGAGATTAACATGATCCTATGTTTGCCTGCAAAACCACCTGCAATATAAATTCATGTTCTTACTCACTATTGCACCTCTGCTACGGTGCCTTCAAACGAAACTCTGACCGACTCCCTTCCCACAGCTTCTCTCCTACCCTGTACCTGCTAGATAGGAAAAACGGACAGAAGCCGAGACATCTTCGTTCGTCATCCATAGCCTTAGTTACTTTTTGTCGTGCTTGAGCGGAGGCGTCCTTTTTTAACTTTGACGTCATCCCCATTTCGATTCCACAAATAAAATTTCTTGTTTCTTTGGATGCCCTACCGAACAGTGCTCAGCATTTTCAGGAATCAAATTCTGAAAATCATAATGATCCCTTTCTAGCTAATAAGAGGAAAATTATTATGTGAATCACAATGTTGTGCAACGTAAGTTTAATAGCTTTTCTTTGTATTTTTAGGACACACCGTCAAAGAGGGAATCTGCTTATGTTCAATTCCACATCATTATTTGAACTGACGATTCCAGATAAGTAAAAAGAAAATCCCATTAAGTAAATAAGAGTCCTTTCTTTTTCTGATGAACGATGCTGGCCCATGGAGAATTTATAGTCACAAGAATTTCCATTTGAGAATACACTTGAGGAATTGGCACACAGGCGGAACATTTGCTGTCCTCTGGCAACTAATGTGTGGGGTTAATATTGACGGATCCAGGACGCAAGGTCAGACAGAGTAAGAGGTAATTGATGGGTGAAATTTCGAGATTTTGTCTTTTTGTTAGGTATGTTCCATTAAGATTAATTTTCTTTTCTTCTTCTTCTTCTTATTATTATTATTTTGCAATAACTTAGTCAAACGAAATAATTTGGTTATGCTTGATTTACTTTCTGACCATACGTGATTATATCTCGCGATTTTTTCATGGTAACCCGAAATCTAGTAGCAAAAGAAAAATATATACCAATATTGCCCTCCATTTGCCTTGGTCTTCTAGTTGTACTTTTCTCGTATAAACATAAATGAATCTTAAAAATGAATGATATTTTCTGCGATGTTTGTCCCCATTATATTATAATGCCATACTAGTTTGCGAATTGTCCAATTGTAGCTCTTTCAGACATTCTTCACGTAATGAAAACGTATTTTGTGCTCTCAAACTTACGTAACGGGAAAATTTATGTTCTAATTAACTGAGCGACCGCAGCTCAGTTAGTAGAGCGTCAACCTTCCATTGTGAAGGTCCTCGGTTCAATATCAGCGCTCAATACTCCTAAATGAGGTATTTACCGGGCTTTTTCTCAACAATTCCAGACAAATGTTCGGAAGATACCTTGAACTTTTGCCTATGGCGATTCCTTCCTGCATTCTTTGGAATAATCCTTGGCTGAGGAATAATCTTTGGAAACCTCAGTTAGAATGGTCGACCGCTAGAATCGATCCCAGGGACTTTCGAATGCTATTATGAACGCTCTAGAACTTGTTTGAAACTTTGTTCACCCGAAGCGGGCTTTACTAGTTCAATTTGATATACCTTTTAACCTGTATGGACTTATATTCTGAGTACTAAGCTAAAATCCCACAAAGTTAAAATCATACCCGAAGCGTATCACTAACTAGGGACACTACCGAGGTGATAATCTGGCACAAGGGCAATTTTGAGCGAAATCGATGGCTCACAAACCAACAAGTCGTCATAAAAATTTTTACGCCCCGCACTCAAAAGTTGAGAATGAAAATAGTAAAAATTTTGGAAGTCATCATCACCTGCAACATCATAGTGACAGGCTCCGACACAATCCACTGTTAATACACCGACCAAATCACTATTTTTCAGGTCCTCGTTTGGTGCAGCGGTAAGACGTTGGCTTGCTAAATAAAAAAACTCGGGTTCGAATCCCGGCGGGGGCAAGATTTTTCTTCTTCTTTTCTTTCAAAATATAATTTCATATTTTCATATTTATTATTAATATTTGCTTTCGCATACAAATATTGCAGGTATGACCCACAAGGTGTGCAATGGAGCACGGTGCGTCCGAAGGGAGCTGGGCGGCGTAAGCCTCCGGGGGCACAGCCCCAGGTTAGAGCTGAGAATAGGCAATGTAACACTTTTGTCTTTGATTTTTTTAATTCACTTTTCAAATATTCTAACATCACTACAAATTTAAATTTTGTGCCAACATAAGTGAGACAATTACCATCTTGAAGAGCTTGAAAAAAATCTTTAATTTAAAAAAAGAAGGTCATCGTAGGTGCAAAGCCTACCAAGATATCGTTAAAGTCCAAAAGCACACTTTAATTTATTTTGACGTTAGGTTAACATCTTTTGAGTTGAAATTTGCTTTAGGCACTTTGCACCATCTTAACCTCTTTCGGTGTGCGCTTTGGTTTAAAAAAGATATAGGACGAAGTTAGTTCTTTCGAAAGGTCAGTTCTGTACTTAGTCATACGTGGCTTATGTAAAATCATGACCGAACACATGACCAATCACAATGTGTTGTGTCATTATCAGCTGTGTAATTTATGTATCCAATAAAATCACTGCAAAAAAATTTTAAAGCAGATTTGCACAACTCAAATACCATAAATATTCCATGAATAACGAATTTATTTAATTCATTTCCGTTCACAGCAATATGCATCCTTACATGCTTCAACGAATATCTTAATCTATTAGGCATAAGGTACCTAATACATATAACATTTCAGTTCTTTAACTTAAATGGTATATAAAATGGGTTTTAGGCGGGCAAATTTATTTTAAAATATCGACTTTTCCAAAACATCTTACCCTTTCATAATCTGCTCTTCAGACACATCTTTATACCAAAGTTCAGGTTTCTATCTTAAACAATGTAGAAAATGTGTTTTCGTTCCCCATATTTATTTAAAGATGGCGACTTTTGAAAAATCTTATATATTTGTAATTCCTTTGTACTAATACGTGTTTTTAACAAGGTTCGTGTTTCTGGTTCTATCCGATTAGGCTGCGTATTCTTTCAAAAAATCAATTTATCCACTATATTTTTATTTAAAGATAGCGACATTTTGAAAGTTTTCTTATACGTTTGTAATTTCTTTGTGCTAATATATGTTTCTACCAAGTTTGGTCTTTCTATTCCTACCCAATTAGCCTGCGTATTCAATCAAAACTTCAATTCGGCGGCCATATTTGTTTAAAGATGACGACTTTTAAAAAAAATCGTATATGTTGGTAATTCCCTTGTATTAATGTATGTTTCTACCAAGTTTCGTGTTTCTATTCCTACCCGATTAGCCTGCGTATTCTATCAAGAATCAATTCGGCGGCTATATTTCTTTAAATATAGCAACTTATAAAAAAAAATCTTACATTTTTCCAATCTAATAACGACAGTGAGTCTTCAAATAATATGTCAGTTCTGTAGCTTAAACGAAGTGCAAAATAAATTTTATGTGCACCATATTAGTTATTAATTAACGTCTTTTCTCCAAACCCATCAAAGGTAAAACCAAAATAAGCGAATTTCCTAGCTTCACAAACCAATAGATGCTACATTCACGTTCCGTCAAGAGGTTTACATTCTGGGATGTCGGTCCAACACATAAATATGCCATGGGGCGACATTCTGCCATCAGCATTATTCCTAAAACAAACAACTAGTCTTTATTCTTCTTTTCATGTATGTATTTATCAGTCAGAATTAGTAAAATGTTTCCATACCAGTCTATAATTCTCTGTAACCATCACAACAATATCACAACAATCTTAAGGATAAACTTTAAGAAATGACCTACAACGAGAAAATATAACAGATGGAGTAGGCTAAACTTTAGGCTAAGGATCTACCACAACACAAGCAAATCTAGGAGTTAGAGTAGGTTCAACTTTAAGAAATGGATCTGCCACAAAACCAGAAAATCTAACAGTGGGAGTAGGTTAAACTTTAAGAAATGGATTTGCCAAAACACAAGGAAATCTAATAGTTGGAATAGGTTAAACTTTAAAAATGAATCTGCTTCAACACAAGGAAATATAACAGTAGGAGTAGGTTAAACTTTAGGTTAAGAATCTAACACACACAAGCAAATCTAAGAGTTGCAGTAGGTTAAGCCTTAGGAAGTCGATCTGGCGCAACACAAGGAATCTAACAGTTAGAGTGGGTTAAAGTTTAGGCACTGGATCTATCACAACACAGGCAAATCTAAGAGTTGGAGCTAGCTTAGCTTTAATGACTGGATCTGCCACAACACAAGGAAATCCAATAGTCGGAGTAGGAAAATTTAAGGAATATATCTGATACGCCACAAGCAAATCTCTGTTTATTCTTTTATTACAGTACAAGTCAGCAAAACAATTATATTCGTGTCAATTAGGTAATTCTCAATCAAAAATAACCAATTAATTTCTTATGGTGTTTTTTATTTATTCATACATGTTTTTTTTTAATCTCCAGTTTCAGAAACCTTTCTGTCTGGGCACCTTCCCCTTCTTTCTTTTTTTCATCAAAAAAATTAACTTTTGGTCGCCGCGGGTATACGAAATTCAGTGATCATCAAGTTGTGTGGTATCAAGTAAACGGAGTAAAAGAAGGTGGTAGAAGCACGAGGAGTTTTCCAAATATTTCCTTCTTTTTTTCTACAAGCAAAGCGGCGTGAAATTATTAACTAATTTTTGTGCCTGGAGGAATCCGCTATAAGTTTCTGGGTCGTAAATCAATTAGCAAAGGGGTGGGAAATTCGTATCTAAAAAAAGTACAACACAGCGTCAATATCCAAATGGTCCCCAATTTCCTGTCCCAGTCTCCTCAAATCTTTACCTTAGGAGTAGACTCACTCAGCGTGCGAAAATCAGGGTTCCCCAAAAGAAGGCAGCTCAACTCAAACTCTACGAACAAGTATTACGTCGCTAGGCTGTCTAACGTCACGTGGATGAATTTCACCAGAGATCGACACAGGAAATCTCATGCTAATACTTAATAAGAAGTTAGCTGGAGCAATCTACTAATCTATCGACGGAACCGGAAGGGTTTTATATTTATATAGATATCGTACTACTACACTACTGTATCTTTCTTTCAAGTATGGCTGGGAGTTTCCCGACCTGTCGCAGATAGATGTGAAGTTAATATACACACACCTGCTTACTTCCTCTCAAACCAACATGTAAGAGATTGACCCAGTTCTTTCTCTATCTTGATCTTTCTGCTTCTTTTCTTCCCAGCTATTGGTCCAGTAGCATACAATGAGTGACTTCCCGTTCGCTCACCAGGTGTCACCTCCGGTAGACACTAATTGAACTTCTGTCGAATATTCATGCCATCACTTTGCCAATTTCCATTACCGATGCTCATTTCTTCTAGATTATTTAAAGCAGGAACTTCGGAAACTTCTGATGTTGACACACTACCATCCAAATTAATTACTGAATCTTCCACATATTAAATGTTTTATGCTGCTTCACAAGAAAACAATATTCAGCTGCCTCTGACAATTCATCTTTTATTGGTGATTCATTTGTATTTTTTCTCATTTATCTCCTAAATGGCAGTTGACTATTAATTTCTTTTGTTCGAAATAATTGACATATTTCATTATAACTGTTGATTTAAATTCTTCTCTCTTCCATGGTCTTTCCTTTAATTTTCTGCAATATTACCATTCTTTATTCTTCTTCTAGTTTTTGCACTTCTTCGCTCAACTGCAGCGTTGTTCTCGGAGCTTTCTGTAGTATTCTTTTCTTAATGTAGATAGGCAGCATTCTTATAATAAACGAACATCACTATTATGTAATCGATGATCAATTTTTGACATGTTCCTTGCTATCCGCTGTATTAACCGGTAATAATTATCCATAGAAAACCATTTAAATCATGTTCTCCTATATCGGTGCAATAAATTCCTAATTCTTTTTCTATCCTTATCACCATATTCTCTTGATCTCTCACTCTGACCTCTATAATTTCAACAACCCTCTGTTTATTTTCACATCGCTTTTCTACATTCATACTATTCCTTGATTGCAGATTTAAATTCTTTAATTTTCCTTTCAACTCTTGAAGAATACTAACTAGTTGCTTCATATCATATCCGATTACATGCAAATCTGTCTTCAGAGATTCTTGATCGTACATGATCGGTTTTGACATTTTTTGGTGACGATTCTCTAACATTTTCATTTGCTCCTTTAGCTCATCATAATAAAATTTTGAGGATGTTTGTTCTATGTAAATTCACTTTCTCGTATTTTCCTTCCAGGATTAATATTTTAGTTTTCAATTCATCTAGCATAGGTTTCTGATCATTATTTGACCTTTCAAAGTTTCCATACCTTTCTTTAATTCTGCTATTTCGGTATGAATTAAATTTACTTCCGCTTCTTGCTTCTCTTGAATTCTTACTTCTTCTCTTTCCTTCCTTAATCATTCCTCTTCCTTTTCTTTCTCCTTCCTAACTTCTTTCCTTTTCCTCCATATGTTCAATTTGATTCAACAATATCTCAACTAATTTAACTATTTACATTTGTCCCAGTGTCTACTTATTCCTTCTCTTAGATCAAATTTGTAATACTGCTGCCTTAACAAAATTTTCATTTGGGGACTCACCAGGTTATTACCTCGTGATTTATGTGGTAGTAATAGCTTAGTATTGGTCTCAGCCTTTGATCGTATCTTTTTTCTCTCTTCTTGCTCATTATCGCTTCTTTTTCCGTTCATCATCTGCCCTCTTCTTTTGTTGCTGCGTAGAAACATCGAATATTTGCATTAATGTTTCTTCCATTAATTTATAAGGTTGTGTTGCTATTATTCCACCAAGCATAGTAATGATGATGATATGCCTGTGGTGGTGGTAGTACAGACACAAAATTTATATACTGCCGCTATAGTAAAGGCGCCTTGGTTCAACACTTGGGCCTCCCCTACCCTACGACACAGAAAGTTACCTTTGTATACTGTCCACCTAGATGACGTCACAGTAGTCTCCACAAAATGGCCGCCGGTGGTCGTTGTCTGTGTGCGCAACAGCTTAACCAGGAAACATAGATGGCACAACCAATGCACAACATATTTCTTACCTGAAGTGCACACCAAACAATTTAATGCGTATATTATATATTCAGGCTCACTATTTAATGCATGCACGTTACTAGCTAGTTGGGGAACACATTGAAACATAATATACTATGAACAGTATTTTATATGCAGCATTTGAAATAATCACACACATACACAAAAATTAACGAGCTTGAGTTTCCAATTTTGCTACTCTTATTCCGAACTTGCATTAATTTTAATTGAAATATACGGAAAGCACTTTATTGGACACACTAAAGAAGATACAAAAACGACCGGACCGTATAAATAACGATTCGAACACGGAAACTCAGTTTTTGGCGTTGCTGGGTTTACACATGCATGAAAATTAAATTTAAGTGCGTATTACTATTTCTTCGAAAATGATAGGCTTGTTGCTAATGCTAAACGTGCCCAATATCTCTCATATTATTTTTTCTCATTTCAAGCGTTTGATGCCTCATTAATGGGACCATTACAAGCATTTAAAGCGTAAGACAAGAGCTGTTTCAAAGAATAGTCATTTGCATCTAAGCCCACAACATTAAACTTTGAATCAAATGTATACTTTTTTGTTGTGTATTAACCCACCATCGATCGGTTGTGAGGGATTCCCTCACTTTTGCTTTTATTTCGTTTCTGTATTTTTAAAACTTTGTCCATTGACTTGTGCTGCCGCCTAGCTGAAGATTGGAATACTGTGCGTGGTCAGAAAAGTTATCAGCGATCTGTCACGTACACAGTGTGAATCAGAGCCGTGATAGTGATAGGCTTATTCTGTTTGTGAGAGCATCCCTCACAACCGACCTATCGCGTTTGTGTTTTTTAGACCTTTTGTCGGTGTGCTGATGTGATTTTGAGGTAAAATGGACCCAGAGGCAGACCAGATAAGGCAATGGCTATTGGAAGAAGAGAATCGCAATATTTCATTTAGGTTTAGTTTAGTTTAGTACTTGCCCCGCGATTAGTAAAAAGTATGAAAATTTGCGGAGACAAAAGAGAAACAAGGTCATTTCTGTGTTGGATAGTACATAGTACAAGGGCATATCCTAGTTATTTTTTTAGAAGTGTATCTGCAATGGCAGGACAACAAGACTATAGTACATGACTTCCTGCTACAAATACAAACTTAACTTATCCTAAACTGATCTAACCTAAGCAAATCTAACCTAAAACAGTGTAAAGTAATGAAACAAATGATAACTGTAATGTTTTATGTGTTTACCTTTGAGAAAAAGCGGGGAGTAACTACTAAATTGTAGCCTTTATTTCCTTTTCCAATAATTTTCACAGATGTGCTTGCTGTGCATCTTCCTGTAGGATGTTAAATAGCGAACACAAATTCAAGTTGATAATATGAATATACTTCACTTTCCATATGTTTTAATAAATCTTCAAATAGATTTTAATGTTACATTATTAATTCAATGTTACAAACGAAAATAGGTCTTATAGTTCAAAACATCAACTGAAATTACAAAATTATAACCATAATAATAACGTAAACGCATATTTTTTACGTGTGAGGGCAGTAGGCAAAGTTTTAAAAATTCAGAAACGAAATAAAACAAAAGTGATTGATTCCCTCACAACCGACCGATCGCGTTACAAAATATAACCGACCGATGGTGGGTTAATATCAAATGTTAAACAGTATTACTCAGATTTACATAAATGGGAATATTTCAATTGAAAGGTTTCTTGCAAAAACAGCCCTTTTCAAAGACAAAAAGAAACGTTTGTCAGGAGAATAAGAAACGTTCCCTAATATATATACACTGTCACTACGATACTTTCTGCGTGTTCTAGAAGATATCACGACTATATTTATTGTTTAAAATTTTATATTTCGCACAGCAAGAAAGCATAAAATATTCACAAAATACAAAGTACACAATTTCGTTAAAGATTGACAAGGGCTGTTTTTGCAAAAAAAAGAAAAAAATAACTTCAATTTCAATTATAAAGAAATGAAAAAAAATATATTCCGATTTGAATGATACAAATACAGGATTTTCTTGTAAGGTTCACATTTATACGTGCTTTGCGCTCAGCATTTGTGTTTCTCACTTTTATTTTTGGACGTTAATGAAACTAAACCCGTAGATTAATGAAACAAAAAGCGATCTGAAAGAAAATTCACGAAGTTCGTCTATAGTATAAACGCAACAACAATGCATTTTCTCCCCTGCTTTCATATATTTATAAACAATCTACGAAGCTAGTTGTTTGGGACTTTGCGGGGAGAACGAATAAAACAATAGGTCTTCCCACAAACAAAACAACTCAGATGGCAGCAGAACAGAAGGCATATACTAAGAAAGATTGTACAACACACTACTATAATGTGCGCGGTAGCTATAGCGGTAGAGTGAAGTAAATTTTCATAAGGAAACAAAAGGCTTATTAATACCAGCTATAAGCGAAGCTGCTTCGACAGACATTTCTAATAATTGCACTGACTCCATTATAAACGTTACACCATAAAATGACGCAAGCATCCATCAAGTCATTTTTAGTGCAATAAGTGTCGGAAGTAGAACTAATTCGGAAGCTGTGCCATTAGAGTATTCTGTGATGTTAGATGCTGTCTTTTGCTTCCCATGCCGGAAATATCCATCAAGCAACAGTGATCCCTCATTTGTACATAATAGTTTTAGAGACTGGAAACATGCGACCTAAGAAAAATAAGGGATTCTCTCGTCATGCCGAATCTCATACTCATAGGTACGCCATGGCTTGGTACTTGGAGCAACTGAAACGTGAGGACTGGGGCGAAACGGTCAGGAAACAAGTGTGTAGTGATGTAATTGTGAAGAATAGGTACTATGTGAAAAGTGTGATGGAAGTTATTCAATTCTTGGCTTTAAATCAGTTGTCGTTCAGGGGAGATTCTATGTGTGAGCGACCCGGAGAACCTTCAAGTGGGTTGTTCTTAAATCTGTTTGAATTTAGTATTCGTAAAGATCCCAAATTAGTAAAAATTGTCAAAACCATCCCTGACAATGCAAAGTACACTAGCCCGGATATTCAGAATGAAATAATTCATTTCATAGTAGAATCTGTTGTGAGAAAAATAGTGAATGTAGCGAACGAAAGCACATTTTGTTCATTACTTGCAGATGAAACCAGAGACAACAACGAATCGAAGATTTTTCTGTCGCAGTTAGGTACCTTGTGAACTTTAAAGTTCAAGAATGATGCGTAGCTATACTGAAGTTGGACAAGCAAGATGCTGTCAGCATTAAGAATGCCATCTTAGACTGTTTAAGGAAAGTAGAATTCAGAACCGAAAACATAATAGCGCAGTGCTACGATGGAACACCAGTCATGAGCGTACAGAAAAGGGGAGTAAATTGTCTGAGGATTTGAAGAGGAATATTTTGTTAAGTCACTGCTTCAATCACCAGTTGCATTTGGTTGTTACTAGAGCAATTGAATCAGTTCCTGAACTTAAAGAGTTCTTCGATATTTGTCAACAACTATATTGCTTTTTCAGAAAAGGACACGTTCCAGCAGAATACGCAGGAAAGAGTTTAAAGCGATTGTTGGAACAACGTTGGACTGGACATCTAGACACAGTCACAGTGATTCATGACGACAGGATTCACATATTAAGTGCGCTGATAGCAATCCAAACTTCCAACGAAGAACTTGCCTCATTGAAAGTTGAAGCTACCGGATTACTGCATCAAATCTCTACTAAGACTTTCTGCTTCCTTGCGGAACTCATGTTCAAGGTGCTTGGATATCTAAACAAGGCAAATGCACTGCTACAAAGAAGAGATTTGGACATTGATGCTGCTGTGAAGTTAATATAATCTGTAATGGAACAACTCCGATCTTGTCGGCAAGACGTAGAAGTATTTGGAAATCTCCTCGATGATGCAATGAAAGCATATGTAATGAACACTTGGACTCAGCCACCATTAAAACGCAAATGCACGATCGCCAGTACGTTCGCTGATTCGGTTGTTGATTTGGAAGGCATAAATTTGGAAAAGAGAAAGGGCGACGACAATGAGTTGAGAAGATTATTCTACGAAGTTCTCGATCTCTCCATTGAAGATATTCGCAGCAGATTTAGTGAGACAGGGACGACTGTGATCGGAGCCATTCAACACTTGCAAAGTGGTAACAAGTGAAGAAAATTTGAAACCTCTATGCGATGTTGTGAAATACAAAGACGCCCATTGCAAAATTCTTCAGAATTTGAAGCAGGAATTAGATCTGGCAAATCGACTGATGAGCGAGACCACATCTCTGGAGCAGCTCGCAGAACAAATTGGGAAGTATGGTGAGGCTTTTCATGGCCTAAAGATGCTTACAGAAGCTGCTCTAATTATTCCGTCTTCCACGGCCATGGTGGAAAATTCCTTTTCACATCTAACATCTCTCCTTCGTCCCCAACGCCTCTCCATGGGACAGGAAAGAAAATCGGACCTCGTTTTCTTGGCTTATAATAAAGATATTCTGCGAGCACTAGATCTAGACCAGCTGGTCACTAAGTTTGCGAAGTGCTCACGTAAACTTCTTTTATTGTAATATTGTTGGAAGAAAGAATGTTAAAAATAATGTCAGCTAATTTCATTTATGTCAGGATTATGTTGTTGTTTTTTCAATTTTTACAGATAAAAGTATCTCATAACTTGCTTGTGATAAGCGTTCTGTAATTCTCAAGTAATTTAATATACAGTGTTACCGAATTAATAGTTTGTATTTATCTGCACTACTTAACACATAATATACAGATGATTATCAGAATAATGGAAACACCTGAACGAAAGTGCAACTTATCAGATTAATATGGTGTCGGGCCACCTTTCGCCTTCAGAACAGCCTTGATGCGACGTGGGATGGAGGCATAGAGGTCGTGAATGGTAGCAAGTGGAATATTACACCATTCCTCGTGCAGGGCATCGGCCAGTTCTGTGAGAGAGGATGGAGGTGGAAATCGTCGCCGGAGTTGTGTTTCCAAGATGGACCACAGATGTTCAATTATGTTGAGATCTGGGGATTGGGCGGGTCAGGGGAGGTGTTGAACTTCATCCCAATGTTCCTCAAACCACGCTGCAACAACTCCAGCTGTGTGAATGGGTGCATTATCATCCTGGAATATGGCGTCATTGTCCGGGAACAACATCCGGACCATAGGATGCAAGTGGTCTCCTAAAATTGCGACATAATCGTTGGCAGTGATGCGTCATCGAAGTGTGACCACAGGAGCCAATGAAAACCATGATATTGCGGCCCACAGCATCACCGTGCCGCCGCCATGTTTCACAGTTGGGCGGAGACACTGCAGATCATACGCTTCTTTGGGCGTTCTCCACACATAAACACGGCCCGTGGTTTGGAATAGGGTGAATGGTGACTCATCCGACCATACCACACGTTTCCAGTCGTCAACGGTCCAAGTTGCATGGTCGCGGCACCATTTGCGGCGTGCTAAAGCGTTCTGGTCCCTGATGAGAGGTTTGGCCCGTGCAACACGACCCCGTAAGTTCATGTCATGTAATTCGCGGCGGACTGTGATTGTCGAAACAGGTTGGGGGAGGTGCTGATTGAGTTCCTCCGTCACTTGCGCCGCAGTGGCACGACGGTTCCGCGTGACAATGCGCTTTAATACCCGGCGTGCCCTGTCACTGATGCTTTTCTTCCGCCCACTGTTCCGCTTCCCCGATGTGGTTTTCCCGTGTGTTGTGTAGGCCGTCATCACCTTCGACACTGTCCCTGGCGACACACCTAACACACTAGCCACTGCCGTCACACTCACTCCACATAACCGCGCACCAACAATTTGCCCTCTTTGAAACTCTGAGAGGTCTCCCATTTTACACTACCTCCGTCTGCTGCAGCCACTGCACACTCCTGTTCCACGACGCCTGACGTAGTATGGAGACCGACCTAACACACCACCACCAGCAGTCCGGCGCTGCGGTCGCCACGACACCACTGCCAACCCATACATCTGACGTGTTGCCAACTACAGGTGTTTCCATTATTCTGATAAGCATCTGTA
>JAGDQP010021664.1:0-10470 GCA_022664845.1 Lepisma saccharinum | reverse complement strand
AAAAAAAAAAAAAAGCTTTGAGTCGAAACTGGGGGAAAATTTGGGTGGAAACCATCAAAGATACATAAAGGTCTAAATAAATTAAATTCCAGAATAAGTGTTCACGCAGAAATAATGTTAATAAAGCATAATTTTGATTCATTTTCTTTCATTGTTTTTTTTTGACATTGTTGTGTTCTATGGTTATGTGCCATAACAAAGAGTAAATATCAAATGTCAATTGTTCAGGAAGAATGTCCTACTGTTGTTACAAAAACCATGGAAACAACTTCGATTTATATTTTAAACGTCTTTCTTAAATATAGTACTATATTTTCGGCGGAGGAGCTTCAGGAAAAGAGAATTGAATTATAATGGAATATCCTCATTGTGACAAACTCCAGAGATGATGCTTTCACGCTTTCAACAACTCTGATAAGAGTAAGTGGAACGTGGAAGCTGTGACCGAATTGGAGACCAACAGGACCAATTATGGACGCAGCATCCGTGGTCACCCCACTTGAGCCATCGGAAGGACATCAGGGGTTACCGTAACCGGCCTGGTCGCGGACCGTTCATTCCTGGGAACGAAGTAGTCCCCCAGGAATGTTTGCTGCACTTCGGTGCTTATGAAAGCTTTAACAGCATCTTAGCACTATAATGGGCAGGCCAAAAAGCTATCTCCTTGGCGTGTTGTGGGGTGGCATCCTACTTACTACATCCAGGGACGACGACAGCAGAGCATCCACCACCAAGGACGACGGAGGCTGTTATGTCTTCTTCATAACTCCTGCATTTATTTCGAGTTATGTATATAATTGAATTATTGTTTAATATGCAAATTTCTTGATATGTAAATTAGTTTATTATTAGGTTAAGATAAAAAACCCGGCCGGGTGCATAGGTTAAGTTAATTGAATTATGTAATTGTGATTATGAAATTGTGTTCATGTAATATTTTGTACTCATATGTATGTATATTCTTTTTGTATATTTCAGTCAACGAGAGACTCTGAGCTGAGAAATCTGTGTTTTTTTTTTGCTTACGTTTTTTCTATTGTTTTTTTCTAGAGAAAGTTTCGAAGAGAAGTACATTTTGTAGCAGCCCTTCTATTCTCCGAGCTCATTTTTTGTGTGCTTCGGCAGGATTTTATTTCCTCTCCTCTTCTACTGCCAGAGTCAGTCGAAAAACGGTCGTGCATTTCTTTATTGCGAGCTTGGAGGTGGAATATTTTGAATCCCGTATAAATACTTTTTAGCGGCCAACCCACATCAGCGAATGGTCAGTTTTCAATTCAACTTGAAGTCGAGCAGTATCCATCCATCTCGCTCCTCTGAGAGAAGCAGCGATGGAAGTCTCTGATGTGGTCAAGACAAAGGAGATATCAGTGCAGATAGCGGAATATGTAGCTATACTGAGAGCCACTGACAGTGCAGATAACAACTGTACTAAGATATATATGTCATTTAGTTTCTGAATGGACTCGCAAATTCCCATTTCCCGAAAACAGTAATTTCATTCGAACTAAATTTGGCAGATTTTATTAATATTTTCATATTTCGGGGACAGCAATAACGAAAGCATTTCGTAACTTGCGATAAATTTTCTTTACATCGAACTGCTAAACAGCCTTGATACAGAATTAAGATTCTATGAATTTCAGCCCCATTATTCTGATATAAATATGGATGGAGAATTAACTAACTCTCTATGGCTTATGGAACTCGCAAGTTCATCACCGCAGTAACAAACGTTCGCCATTGGATTCTAGCCTGGGCAGAATACTTGGACGAATTTAGTGAGGGGAGCTTTGCGAACCTAGTCGGTCCTATTTGCTAATTGTCTCTTAGGGCGATATATTACTTGTTCCCCATTGTCCTTCGCATGTTGTCTGTTCGGCTAATTGCTAAAGGATGTAGATTATTAATGATTTCACTCCCAATGTCCCTGAGTAAACTTCATGTCAGAAATAAAGAGTACAAACTTTTTCTGCTATGAATCAATAAGACCTGAGCAATAATTTAATTGAGATATATTATTTCTGAGTTGCTTTTCATTCAGAGGAACTAGCTAGCATGTAGCCCTTTGTGCCTAATACGTTTTTAGTGAATCAGATTTCACTGATTCAGCCTTGTGCGTGCTATCTATTAGACGTTGGATGATAGAAGAGCCGAAGCAACCGCTTTTACCTTTAGTACAGGCAGGATGAATAATTACAAGATTCGTAAGATTAATATTAAAGTAACTTCGAAGTTAGGCTACTAAGACCTGCTCGGTATTGGTTTTTAGAGTTTCTTAGAGGTCTTTCAATCCTCATTAGCTTTGTACCTTTTCGGTCCCAGGATAGTCGTATTCCAACATAGGGCTGCTCGTCCTATCGAGGAGGGAGGCGCGCTCTAGATTTTTTTTGGGGGTGGGGGCGAAACTATCAAATTTATTAATACTCCAAGGAATCATCGTTAGAGCTAAATTATACAATAAATTAGAGGCATAAATCGAATTTGCAACAAATAAACCAAAAAACTTTTCTTGGGAGATCTGGATTATAATTTCTAACTAGTGTACCCGTGCTGTTCCGCAGCATTTTAAAATAAGGGAATTGGATGGATAAAAAGAGAAGCAATTAAATATTAGAAAAGAAGAATGTTGTAAAATAAATGGCAAACAGAGAAAAGAAAATAATATCATAAATCAGTAATTATTATGGAACAAAAAATATATAATACTCTTTAAATTTACAAAACTTTTTCCAAACAACGTTAGCGGTGCGTCGATCTATTGGTTTTAGTTCAATTTTTAATTTTTAAAAGATCTACCACACGATAGTGTTACAACAGGCAATGACTGAAAAGAGTTCCAGGCAAATATATGCTTACAATACTGAGGGTGAAGGCTAGCTCTGGGGTCTTATTTATAATCATACAGAATGCAAATTGAATTGTAAACTGTATTGTTTTGGAAGAAAATGGAAAAGTAGTCAGATGGCGATAAATGAAAGTGAGCAAGAAGTACTAATCAGTCAACATTAACATCAGTTCTAATTCGTAGATTTAAGAAGTTATCACATATTTTGTGAAGAATTAATCTGATGCCATTATGTAAACCTTGTTCTTCGTTAAGTTCCTCGAAAACATCGCCATAGATCCTCCTTCCTTCAGTTCTAGAATATATGGTGATTAGCCGCTCGTGTCTTAACTGTCCAAAAGTTCAGCGGGTATTGTAGAATTTCAGTTTCATCTTCAGTAACTAAAGAATTTACCCTGAAGTAGGATTTTGATCTTCCAGGAGGCCGATCAAAACTTTTGAATTTAGCGTGTTAAACTACTGACCCAGAGAAACTGGAAATAGCTCCGACGATGTAATATCCTTTGCGTAAGTGTCAGTGATGATATTAGTTTCTGAGAAGATACAGGCTGGAAAACCAATAGAATATGACTTCCTAGAATGCAATGACGGATACCAATCTTTTATACTCGTATAAAAAGTTAATCAATGAAAGTTATTCTGGGTTAGCTCCCACATTTTTACTTAATAATGGAGAAAAGATTTTGAAATTATTTTAAATATACATAAGCAAAGGAAACTTGATGTTCCTTGAAAACGGTCAGAAAATATTTTCGCAAGATTCGTGATCGAACCGAGTACCATTAACACCAAAATCCGAAACGTTACCGAATACACCACGGAACCAGTTGAAACAGAGCGGGGTCCGAGCGCTCTTTATACGATAGTTAAAGAAAGTATTAACAGAGTGCACTCGACTATTCTGTGCGCGGCTCCGCAAGAATTTCTAAAAGGAGAGGGATGCGAATGTTTCATAACATACATAGGTTTTTTAATTTTATTTATGACCTTAAAGCATCTAAGGCCCAGTTCGGTTTGGGGAGGGGAAGGGAAGCGGGAAGATGTCGGCCAGGGCCTAATTTGAAAGTACCATTCCGGAATTAGCCTGGTGTGACAGAAAAAAACCTAGAGAAACCTCAGTCAGAATAGTCGGCCGCTGAAACTCTACCGAAAGTATCCCGAATGCTAAGCCAAGGCATCGGGCTCGAGACACATGACCGCTTACTAACATATTTGTGTGTAAATACGTAAATTAAAAAATAAACATTCATGAAAATCGGTTCAGTAGAAACGGCTGGGCGACTGGACAAAGCTTCTGCAGAAAAGATTCTCATCAAAAATACATAGGGAGGAAAATGAGATTCTGTTTTATTCAAAGTTGATAAAGAGAAGAAGAATGCGAATGCTTCGTTACATATCTAGGCCTAATTAGGAATATTTTTGAAATGGAAAATCACTCAAATCGGTCCAGTGAAAGCCGCTGGGTGACTGGACGTTTTACGAAACTATTTTAAAGATATTTTAATGTTTTCAAACATTTTCGAACAAGTTTTGGAATTTTGAAAAAAATTGTTTTTGAAAATGTTTCCGAGAATCCGGCATTTATGGATCTTTTGAAAATTATCCCGAAAATTCATAGCAAGTGGGTTTGCTGCCCGTTTGGTTGTCTTAATAAATTTTTATTTTATAATACTTTTTAGTTTTCCAACACTCCATGAAACACCTTCCATCATAGAAGCACAGAACCGTTCCAGGATTTTCTTCAATCACGGCAGACACGGTTTGGCACCGTCATTATAGCCCCTGCCCGACATCTTCCAACACCCTTTCCCCTCCCGTATCCCGGCCTGAGCCTTAGATGCCTAAAGGCTGTAAATAAAATACTAATTCAAAAATGAAGATAGGACTGTAAGATTTCACTTTACTTTTTACAGGGGCATTTATAATATTTCGCTTTTCTCCCTAGTGTTTTGATGACCCATTCCATTTGTTTTACATATGAAAATAGATTTAATGAGCTTTCAAAGAAAAAGAAATACTGCAATCCTAAAGCTAAAGTACCCGCCCGTTGGTGCGGGGTGAACAAAATATATTCGAAACATTCATTGGGACAGTTACCAATACTCGCTTACAAGTGATGGGCTGCGTGCTTAACTTGGTAAGTTTTGGGGGCGACCCCCCTTTATTGTAATCATAATCTCTGGGTGTCTGCGCTTCCATGGAGCAAATATTCTGTATCTCTTACAACCACCACCACCACCACTACTACTGCTACTACTAATACTACTATTCATACAACAACAACAACAACAACTACTACTACTACTACTAATGGTAATACCAAATCTACTATAATGATTTAAAACATTGAACCTACATATTTTTATTTACAACAATCCACATTTATTAAAATGTATTGCTCGCCCACTGGTGCGGGGTGAATAAAACATGTTGGCAACAGTCATTACGGTGTCACCAATACTCGATTCCCCGTGGCGAGTTGCGCCCCTAACTTCGGGAGTTTTGGGAGCTGCGTAACCTTTATCGTAACCAGACTCTCCGAGGGACAGCGCATCCATGATAAAGATCTGCCCCCAACCCCCCGGGGCCTGCGGTCCCATAGAGGAGTTTTGATACATTTATTGTAGTCTACTCGTGATGAAGGTAGACTATTGTAGTCTCCCTTCATACCAAATTTCGTTTCTCTAGTTTCAGTGGTTTCGAAAACGCCTTTCTGAGCGGTCATTTTGGATTAACACTTCTTCTTCAGCTGGGATTTGACGGAGAGGAATGCAATTTATTGATGGCTCAACTACGTGTTAATCCGCATATTTTATAAAGAATTATCAAAATCGGTCCAGTAGAACGGCCGGACGGACTGGAAAAAGCTTTAGCATTTTTTTTTAATATATAGATTATTTCGTCTTTCTTTCACCAACGAAGTGCAGGGGAGAACACTCAAAGACTTGTCCTACAGTTCAGACTTGACGGAGGGGATTGCGGCTTCTTGATGTCTCAGCTACGTCTTAAGTTTGATATTTAAAGAAAATGATCAAAAAGAATATTTATGAATGATCCAAATCGGTTCAGGAGAACGACTGGACGGACTGTACAAAGGGAGAACACTCAAACACCTTTCCTTCAGTTAAAACTTGACGGAGAGGACTCCAGTTGTTTCATGGCTCATTTACGTCTTAAGTTGGATATTTTAAAACATAATATTACTAAAAAAATAGCATTTTCTTTAAATATATAGATAATCAATATCGGTGCAGTAGAACAGTCGGATGGACTGTACAAAGTTTGTGCGGGGAATAAATAAGAGAGAACACTCAAACAACTCCCCTTCAGTTGAGATTTGACGGAGAAGAATGCGGTTTCTTGATGCCTCATTTACATGTTAAACGGGACATTAAAAAAATGAATGAACAAAATCGGTTCAGTAGAACGACCAGACGGACTATACAAAGGGAGAACACTCAAATAATTATCCTTCAGTTCAGATTTCACTGAGAATTATGTGGTTTCTTCATGTATCATTTACATGTTAAGCCGGATAATTAAAAAAGGATGATGATTAAAATCGATCCAGTAAAACGGCATGACGGACTGTACAAAGGGGGAACAGTCAAACGCTTCTCCTGCAGTTCAGCCTTGACGGAGAACTATGGGTTTCTTGATGATTAATTTCCGTGTTGAGCTGGATATTTTAAAAAAAGGATGATCAAAATCGGTTCAGTAGAATAGCTGGACGGACTGTACAAAGGGACAACACTCAAACACTTCTCCTTCAGTTCTAACTATGCGGTTTCTTTATGCTTAGTCTACATGTTAAGCTGGACATTTAAAAAAAGAATGAGCAAAATCGGTCCCAAAACCGGCCGGGCGGACTGGACAAAGTTTGTGAGAAATATGATAAATATTCCCCCATAAGGAATACATAGGGGAGAACACTGAAACACTTCTCCCTCAGTTCAAGCTTGACAGAAAGGAATGTTTTTTATTGATGGCTCATCTACGTGTTAAGCCGGATATTTAAAAAAAAAGACCGATCAAAATCGGTCCAGTGTAAAGGCCAGACGGACTGGCCAAAGTTTTACCTTTTTTTAAAATATACAGATTATGATAAGTGATACTTTAAGACCTCTAACAGTTTGATAAAGGTGTAATTTCTCGCGTATTGTCTTGCAGCAAACATATCAACAATAGTCTTTGAGCTCTGAATATTAGTAGCACTCGAACGTTATTGAAGTGGACCGTTTTGGGTAATTTGTGTGTTGGGTGCGGGTGCTTGCCTATCTTGAATGGGTGAGATTACGTAACTGTTGAATCGACTGACTGGCACCTGTACGAATTTACTTAGTTGAGAAGAAACCGATTTATTCAGATCTTGCGAACCATATTTTTTAATATTTGTATACAGTCCGAAGACCGCCCTGCTCTCTTTGAAGTGGTTGTCGAGAGACGTCACTTGTCCGAAATATCAAAATATTCAAGATTTTGGCAGGGGGGGGTTATCTATTCTAGTAGGACTCATTGAGACTCACCTACAGAACACGGCGGTGCCTCTACAAGAAGGGCAATGACAGCGAATTTAAAACATAGGACTGTAAACGATGACCAGGATTATGGTATTCATTTATCATTCTATTGATTCAATCATCAATCCATCCACATAGTTGGGTCTCCGGCGAAAGATTGTTTGGTACAAATGACCTATCATCTTTATTCCAGTTGAAAAAAACAACATAGGCCCTCACAGTCTGTAGAGGCCTAAACGTGGCTGTGAGGTTTTAGACTATAATCTACCTGCACCAATATTGATACAATAATCTTCAACAAGCTTAGCTACTGTTAGGTTAGATACTCGCTTGGATATCTATTTGTCCGTTAGTAGCTAAATTATAGCCTATTATTTACGTGAGAGTATGTGAAGTATAGCCTACTGTACTTTACGTCAAAACTAAGTATAAATTACTTTGAATTGTTACGTTATATAAAGTTGAAATGCATTAAGTTACTTTTATTAGTATTAAGACATCCACACACTAAAATTAAAAGAGCGGATTCCACTCAAATCGAGCGGAAAGAGTTCGTTTAGAGCGAATTTTTATCGGAGCAAAGATGAGAAATTTCCGCTCGAAAAAAGAGCGAAAATCTGTGGTAGTCCATTTCAATGGAAACCTAAATATTGTATTTGTATAGATGAATTTCCATCTGTTCAGATACAATTTACATCTTGTGAACATGAAAACGACGCAATAAATGGTACATAAGTGCGAAAGGGAGCATTAATTCATATGTACTAAAAAGAAAAGTACTGTACTTGTGAATGAAAATGAGTAAAATAAAGCTAAACCTGGAGGAGATTTGAATCCGGTACCGTTCGATGAGTTATCCAACGCGTTAACCCCTCAAGCAAGACCCAATTGCGAGAATGCGTCCTCGGAATTGATTCTTTTGTCTCGTCAGGTACTTTATTACAACGTTCAAAGATTTCTTGTACGTACATATCTTACTCCTGACGTTTTTTGGTGTAGTTTGCTAACAGATAAGTTTTAAAGTTCTGTTTTCTCATTTTTAATGTACATAACGCTATAAATTTTACAGTATAGCTTAGTCTTTCGATAGCCTTTGCTTTCACAAATGGCGAAGACCAATGTTGAGTAGTAGCCATGCCCATGATGCATAGCAAATCGCTCTAAAAAGAGTCGAATTCGAACCGATCTACGAAGATCAGAAAATTCACTCCTAAACGATGAGAAATTGAAGCACCAAATCACTCTAAAAAGACGATAAATCGCTTTCACCTTTGATGACTCAATAGAAAACCGCTCTTTTAAGAGTGCAAAAATAAATTACATCGAAAAGAGCGAAATTCCATCTAGAAAGAGTACATTTTCCATCTAACGCGATAATGTTTTGTTCGCGATAATCGAAAATTCCGCTCGAAAAGGAGCGGTCCTGTTTTTCGCTCTAAAAAGGGTGAAAATTCCGTTTTTTCAATTTAGTGTGCATCTTAACTAAGATGTGAGAGATTGATTTAAAAAAATCTGAAGTTGATCAGAACGAGAAATTAATGTGAATATATTTGGAATGTGTAATATTTAATCTTGTGTTCCTTTTCAGGAAAATGAAAAATCATTCAGCCGTTTTCAAAAAGAATTCGTGATTGTTACTAACTAATTAAAGGATATGTTTATTAATAATTAAATTCGGTATACAATGAAAATCATCGCTTAAAAGTGTTTCAGAGGGGAACGAAATATTGTTCATTTTTATATCCATTTTTTTAAAATTATTATTTCGCTGCATTTAATTTTAGCGAGGAGAGTTGTTGCTCATACTGACAAAAAAAGGATTTTTCGTTAACGTCCACTTCGTTTTTTCTCTTAAGGCACGGATTGGAAGGTTTCGTTTTTTGTAGGGAAGCGAAACCCGTTCTTTCGATGAGCTTGGGACTGACTTCGAGAGGCGGGACGAAAGTTAGTTAATAAATAGTGGTGCGAAGTAAGTCATTTATGCTTTTCGACATATTTCCACGTTCTACACCTTTCAAGTTTTTGGTGCTAGGCATCGCTGCGATCGCTTCAACGTGTAGTGTCTGAAGAGAAACGTGCCCGCCGTTCGGAAGGTGAGGAGGAGGGAGGAAAGAAAGTAGAAATTGTTAAATATGAAGTCTATCCAATGATTTCGCACTTGTTAAAATATGTTAACGGGAAACAAAGAAAATCTCTGTACTCAATAATTTAAGGCTCAAGCCAGCCTCAATCTCCAAGAGATTATTTTTTCGCAGAAAATGCAAAGTTAAAGTAAGAGAAAACCAGTGTTTCTGCAGTAACATAAAGTAAAGGGCATTGTTGGTCTTTAAATTTCAATCTGTGGGAAATTAAGTGATAATTATTGGGATTGGAGAACTTTGTTCTTGAGGGTTAAGGGAAGGGTGTATTTACAAAGCTGAGAGATGAAAAAAAATAAAGAGCAAACCTGCGAATACTAAAGGCAGAATAATGAGTAATTATAAGTTTGAGAGTTTAAGAACAGTGATGATCGAGACAAATTTCGAGATTGAGACGGACATGGAAATGGATAGATAAAGGGATAGGCCCACACAAGCCTTTCCTAGTCTTGAGTGGTGCTTTGCAAGATTAACAAATGAGTTACCGAGAAATCTACTTGAGTGCGGGATGACTTCCTCGCCATCTGAAGCATGAATTCATTATTTACTCTCCGGCTCGAAGCGCAAGTTGTTTTATTTACTGAGAGCATAAACGAAATATTTTTAAGCAATAAAGTTTAACGGTCTGCGGAGATCCGAGAAATGGGCAGGTCGTGGGTTCAACTCCCGTTGTGACCGAAAGGTGAAACTTAACTTGAGAAAATATCTTTGAGGTAAAGGATTTTATATTATCTGGTATCGGAGATCCAAATCAGGTTTGATAGATATCTATGAACCTACGTTCGGGGAACGTAAAACTGAAATCGGCTAAATTATGCGTGTAGTCACGATTACAGGGATTCTGCTTGACCAAATTCCCCGGGATATAATTTTAAGTGGAGATATTTCAGATTTTTCGTACAGATTATGGGATCTTGTTATTAATATTTAGAATTGGGAGGTGCGCAAGCATGAACGTAAGGGTGGG
>JAGDQP010021663.1:0-31467 GCA_022664845.1 Lepisma saccharinum | reverse complement strand
CTACGTCTGTGGTGACGTTGAAATTCGTCTTCTACATTTATATTGTATTTTCCTGGAACAAGATTTGCACTCTCTATAAGATTATTCAAATCTTCAGTCTTACTATTGATATACTGAAGAGATTTCACGGTGCTTTTGATAAGGACAACGACATAAGTGATATTCAAATCAACTGATTCCAATGATTGAGTCAAAATTCTCATCTTCGTCATCACCACTTTCATAAACATCACAATGAAGTCAAAGCTCAGCATTTTGTTACACAAGACGAATCCTTTTGTGTTTGTATCCAGGCTTTCAGAACACGAAATTTCCTCTAGCAGGTCAACGATTGCTTCAAATGAAGCATTAACTGCTTGAATTGTTTTTGTGCTGGGAGTCCACCTAATTTTAGATAAATTTATCAAAAGAAGATAATTTTCTACTACCTGTAGCTTCGTTTTCATTAACTGACATCATTTTGTACTAGATGTAAAGAAAACATAACTCTTCCATGATGCTAAACATATTACAGACCAATTTACTTACCTGGCAACAGATATTGACGCTGCGAAGTCGTATGATCGGAAAGCAAGTTTGGAAGTGTTTTATGTTCTTAGATTTCGAGCTCTACAAGGGGGCTAATCCTTCACCTACTTTGACTTTGGCTTCTAGCACTTCTTACATTCGTTCTTTTGGACGTCCATTTTCATCAACGGTACGAACTACAATGGAAAGCATGTCTTTGTTTGAGGAATCGGGAGTACAATCGGCCATTATTGTGTAATAAGGACTAGAATTTATCTCAGACAGAATTTCCTTTCTAACCTCTGCACCGATCAGTTAAATGAATTCATTCTGAGAATCGGAACTCAAGTACGTCACATGGTAAGGTCGTAAACCAACGTTATTCAAGCACTTCAGTAACACGGGGTTGTGCCTTACGACAGGTTCAACAATTTGCGTATAATTTCCACTTTCGTCTGAATCAGTTCCACCAAAAGCTAATCCTTCTCTGGCAAGAGTGCGGGAAATATCTTTCAAAATGTTTACCACTTCGGTATTGTACATCTTTCCTTTCTTCTATGCACGGTCTTTCTTCTGCGCAAACACAGTTGCGCGTCGAATGGAGAATCGAATGTTCTGTTTAGTTTTGAACAAGTAATTAATCATTCATATTCTCCTAAACAGTGATGGAGAATTCAGTGCTAGAAATCACAGACTTTCAAAATAAACCCAACTGAACCAACTCTTCAAGATCACTGTTGCCAGAATTTGAAGCAGGCATTATGGGCGAGAGCCAATAATAATGGCGCTGAACTTACAACGGGGTAAACTTGCATTTGCTAACTAATGAAGGAACGTGGCAAGTTGGCAACTTGCATAATATTGAAAATTGTTTTGCCAACTATTTATATACTGTTCCTGTCTTCTTAAATTTCATAATGTAACCGTAGGTCATATATGAATTTTGTAAACATTATATGAAAAGTTTGGAAAAATACAACCATGTTGTGTAATAAAAAGGACTAAAATTTTTAGTATAACTTAAAATTTGCCAACTCAACTAGCATTGGGGGGAGCCCCCCCATATCCTCCCATGGCTACGCCCCTGGATGAGGTGTCTTTTTTTATGTATGGGAAAGGCGTAAAACTGGCCTTTCGCCTGTCAAGCTTCTGTTCGCTGGACCACCAACGTGCACGTTGTCTTGTTGACATTGACAACTGGTACCATGATTACAAACCATGCCACATTTTGCCAGTACTCTAGATTTGTTACCTTGTTCGTGAGCCTCACTCATGTGCCTGTGTCGTGATGTTAAAGATACTCTCAGTCTTCTGCTTGCATATCCTATGGAAACTGAATAACTCTATATTAAATGTGGACGTTATTTGAGCTAGTGCCCCTAGTTTGTTACAATTGATAGTCCTATCCAGATGCCGCTGGTTTCGGTTATTAAGCAATCGTCATCGGCCAGTGCGCTGTCCATGGTGGGTGGTAATGTCTTCCCTGAAGTACAGGGTGAATAAAAACATCCTCCAACATTTGAAAGGCTAATAAAACAAAAAGTACTGTAGATAGAAACTTGCTTATTGAAAAATATAAAAGGAGAATAAAAACAATTTGTAACGATCAAGTTTCGAAAAGCGTCTGGTAAGTGTTTATGTTTTGAAAATTACGTCTGGTAAGTGTTGTCCATTCTCAGCAATACACATTTACCGTAAATGTTGCACCCTCTTCTTCAAAAAAATAAGGCCCAATAATGCCATCTTTGTAAATTGCACAAAAAACACTCACTTATCAGAGTGCAATGGTCTTTCGTGCAGGAAGTGTTATGATAAGACAAGTAGCGGAAATTTTGTATGTTTACATAACCACTTAAGTGGAAATGTGCTTCAGCACTAATCGAAGTCACCAGTGTGCTTCAGCACTAATCCAAGGTTAACGTACATCAGCCCCACACTCAAGAGAGTAATTCAAAAGGAGGTAGCATCTATTCCATAAGACATGACACGCCAGGTGATGAAGCACATCGTCTGCAAATGTGTATTGCTAAGAATGGACAACACTTACCAGACGTAATTTTCAAAACATAAACACTTACCAGACGCTTTTCGAAACTTGGTCGTTACAAACTGTTTTTATTCCCCTTTTATATTTTTCAATAAGCAAGTTTCTATCTACAATACTTTTTGTTTTATTAGCCTTTCAAATGTGGGAGTTTTTTTCGGGGGTCACCCTGTGTTACTGGCCACTGCAGACGTATCAACTCTTACGCAAAATGTGTGAGAGATTCTGTGGTTTAGAAGGTTGAACGTTTGTGTTTTATAACTTTTTAGCATGTTTTTTAGTTTCTCAGCAAACTCCCGCATTTCCTTCCTTCCAGTTTGGCAACTCCCCTGCATTCGAACTTCTCTAGGTTGACATATACGTAACACAAAGAATCGAGTAGTGTTGAATGTCTCCACAGTTTCGCAAACTGTATGTTCTATCCATCTCTCATCTACTCTCCGCCTGTTTCAAATTCTGGTGGTTCACGTTTCCTTGTCGTGATTAAGTAATCGATGTTCAACTTGACACAGGATCCTGAACAAACCTGAAGTCCTGAAGAAGGTCTTTTCGTTCGCTGAAGCCGTCATGTGATGTGGCACCTCTGAACATTTTGCATAATTGCTATCCATTCGCTTTTCGTATTTGAGTGTAATGGACATTTCCGTTTTCACCGTCCTTATATAGTTTGCAATTTGTTTGTGTACAGCAGATTAAGTAATATATAATGTTTTTGAAATTTGAGCGCTACGGTTTTCTGTTACGTAGAAAATAATTTATCATGAAATACTGATAATTCAATCTTCTACATCATACAACGAAAATCATCATCTGATTGGTTTGACGTAATCAATTCGTGCTATTTCCGTTGCTATATGCTTGTCCCTATGTTACATTCCTTATTCAGAAGTTTGAAGATGAAAAAGCAAGAAAGAGAAAGAACATTCACATCATCACCATTCGAAATAATTAATGTACGGATCTGCAGAACACACTTCAATATGTTAAAACACAAAAACCTGTTTTTAATAACAGAAATTGCTCGAAGCAATGACAGGGGGTCAGTCTTAACTTGCAGTGCTCTTCTGATCGCTAGTTTGTATCAATTTTGATGTCTTGACAATTTGGCGCAATTGGTTAACGCACGCAACTTTAATTTTTCATAATTTCACCTAAGGCTGTTCGAATCCTATCAAATGATGTGTTTTATTTTACTTTACGAAACTCAAGAGTAACTTCAATGTAATAGTTTCAATTTATATTTTTGTTTCTTACATGCTTTTATTATTATTTTTTACAATGACATATTAAAACTATTCAATATATTCACGGGCTGCAAGTAGTACGTTAAATTGTTAACAGATGGCAGTAACGAGCACTATTAATTCATATGCTTTTAAGTTATTGAAAAATGCTTCCCTAGCATTTATTTTTAAAAAAAGTATACGATTGTCGGATTAAAAGCCCACATTTTTTACAGAAAAAATAGGTAATTCTTTTTAAATACAAGGGTTCTAAAGAGCATTATTAGAATATATCTTATGGTTTAATCATAAAAAAGAGCTGCTATAAATTAGTGTGAAGCTACCAAAATATATCAATATCTTAAAGAAGCATTAAAATTAGAAATCAATTTTAAATAAATTAAACGAACTAAGGGACGTGTTAAGGCATCCAGAAACGCTATTCACCACTTATACTATTTCTTTCGATCCATTTATGCTATCTCTTGTTAACAATACTAACAAATCAAATGCCATCTGTATGTTAATGACAAGCAGTCGGCAGATTGATTACGTCATAACATGGCGGCACCCGATTAAGCGCAAGACGGATTGTTTCGAAGCGAGGCTTTATTACTCTTGATAAATGCGTCACAGAAATAAAAGAAACTGTTTTCCGTAGTCTACTTTAACAGAAGAATTTTTTATTGCAATGAAAATACTACCGGAAATATCCATTCTATGCAACAGATCAAAATTCGCCTAGTATTACTGAGGAAGCCTTGTGGATACCTTTTTAGGGTGAGTTTATATGATGATGGGTATTCAGTACGAAGGCAGGTCCTGACCCTAAGGTCCTTTGGCAAGGTGGTTTGCCATTGTCTTCTATCAGATAAACATTACATTCTAAGGACGGGACGTACAGTTTAACGTGGGCCCCGAACAGCTTGTTTTTTTCAACCGAGAATAGAACCCGGGACCCCTTGATCGCGAGGCAGGATGCGTTACCACACATCTGAAGCATCATCTTCAGTTTGATATAGCGCAGTAGTATTTAGGGTCTCAACAGGTTGTACTGGGATAATATTAGAACTTTCGTTCCTGAACTGGCATTTACTATTTCGTATTTTAGTTGATTTTGGCTTTTATTCAACATAACATAGTTAAAAATAATATATTTTCCTTCAGTTATAGATATTTTCCTTCAAGTCTGGAAGTATACATCCCAAACGTTACATAAAAGAAAAAGATCGCATATTCGTAATTCCTGGTAACATTCGTGACGTCAAATTAAACTAAGTGACTTGAACATAGCTATAATCTACTAATTTAAAAATGTAAAAGAAAAACCTTTTCGAGGTTTAGTCTTTTTAACGAAGTTGACAAATCACTTTTGTGTGTGTTAGCATCCGTTAATTCTTGTCCCTGAAATAAATTACTTTATCTCTTACTTGCAGGCAATCAATATTGACAAAATAACATAGCCTTCCTTCAAGTGAAATGGGATTTTTCTTCTGTGTTGTGCAGTAAAGTGATTGCACTAGTTGATGGAAGATGGCAATGGCAGTACGCTTCCGGGAGTCATCCTCCTCTTACATGGTGGTAAGTAAAATTTTTTTATTATATATATTTTATTAGATAATTTCTAATATCCCCCTTCGTTGCTAAAAGGTAGCGAAAGGAATCATTACTTTTTCAGTAAAATTGTAGTCTTGTCACTTAAAGAAAATTTGTCTGTATTCTTTCACTTAGTATTTAAGTTATAATTGCCGTTTTTCCTTCAACTTGGATGGATTAAAGGATTTAATTCGTTTTAGCCGATGTTTAAATACGCGAACAAGCAAAACAAGGCTTTAAACTGAATTTTCGATTATTATTTTTTTTAAATCTGCTTTCCATATTATGTTCAAAATTTGGGTTTTGCTTTCTGTTCGAAATGTAGTTTTCAACTTTTCTTTCGAAAACGAAAATTATATGACAGATAACTCAAATCTGAGTAGAAATCCATTTAAATAAAATTTTCAAAGATTAACAGGAATCAAAATGGCTGTTTAAATGATTTTCTTTAAAGTAAAAACTAGCCTATGATTTATGAAACGAAAATTGAGTTGTAGGTCTGGCTACAAGGTTGCAGGTGTATGCTATACTCTGCAAGTGTATTATATTGCATTGTACAACTATTGCGTTGTATTATTTCCTAAAAAAGAAAAAAAAACTTTAAAATTAACTCTTTAACCAGAAATGATGCATTTAAAGCTTCAAAACTGTCTAGAATAACATTTTTTTTTTCCTTCTGTAGAGATTATTAAGCGTTTGTTGAATGTTGAGTGTTACCCCTGCGCGATGTACGTTATCTCCACTAACAGAGATTGTATATCCTGAAATGTGAGGGAAAAGGGTGAAACTTTATAAACTTTTTTTTTTCATACTCTTTCCTCTTTTGGCATGTGAAAGGGGCTGCCACTAGCCAGAGGGAGATTATACTGGAATGGGGTTTGGGGGCGGTTATGGTATTTGCCACTAATTTTTCCGCCCTCCAGCAATCAAACTGTTGTAATACATGGATGAGTTTTATCATCCGATTTCCGATATTTGGTGTGAGGTATGGGTTAGTTATCATAGTTGGACAGCCTGAGGCGGACGAGAACAGTGATCATTATGGCGGTGTGGCCGTAAATTGATTGTTCAGGTCTCCAGAACGTAGAGCAAAAATTGTGTACCATTTCAGAACTATGAAATTGTTTACCAGTAGTACACAGTTCGGGCGATATAGTGATGATTTTTACTAATGCCTTTTCAGTGATTGGGAGAGAGGAATTTAATTCAAAATTCCACTATCCACTGTTGAACTTATTTACAAGAAATCATTCTTTCTTGTAAAAGAAATGTTCAATTGAGGAAGGAAGCCAAATATACAGTATCTTCCTGCCATACATCAGTTTCTGAAAAGGTCATGCATTAAATTAACTACTATGTAATGGAGGATGAAGGTGAGTGGTTCAGCAAATACAATATGACTGCTTATGATTCTGGGACGATATTAGTCTGCGTTTCCTCCTTCCCTCTCCTTTTTACTCTTTATATTTTTTTTCTTTACATTACCAGAGTACTCACGCATCTTCTCTACAGCTGCAAGATAGCCTTATTACTCTATTTCCTTCACAGTGACGTAATCTTAATGTCTTCATTCCGCAAATGTAATTGATAAGCATACGAAATTCCATTAACTATTCATACATTATTGGATATTATCATCTCCCCTGCTCTTACTATGCGGTATAGAGGGTGTTTGTTACTTAGCTACTAGTAGGGGTCTCTTTTATGAGATTCATCTAACAAAAGTTCTCAAATTGATGTCAATTGAAGGAGAGAAAGTAAATGTCTTTCTTGTCTCTAGTATAACGTATATATGTAATGGCAACAATATATAGGCGTGTGTGTGTCATATACAAATAGCTTCGGTATTTATAGATAAAATTTTGCTGATATTACCAGAAAACAAGAAATTGTATGATGCCTTTTATTTCTCAGTAGCCTGGTCGACGTAAAAAACTTATTTTAACGTTAAATATATTCTTGGTTGATTTTTCTTCATGGTTTGAAATTGAGCTCGTGACTCCTACCTAGCTGAATGATAACGCTCTTGCTTTCGGTGCGCAGGGTTCCAGGTTCAATCCACTGTGTAGGCACCCAGTTCCGCGCCTGACACGGTATTGTGATGCCAACTGAAGGAACTATTTGAATTAAGAAATGGAGAATTCCGGTCTCGAAGGCCAAATTATGCAGCGATAGAAAGTCCACGTAACAGCCTCGATCAAAATGCGCCTGGTAGGCCAAGGTTCTACCGTTTATGTGCTGTCGTTCCTGGTGAGTTTGCTTTAGTTTCATATAGTGGATGAATTCCTATTTATTTTCTTTGTTCTATGAGGATTGGTGTTCCGTTTTTTCTCGTCGTCGATATTCAAAAATACAGAGATACCAACGTTACATATTTCAAACGCATACTACTTGCAAATTAGACCTTTTTCAACAGTACGATATTTATTCTTCACTATAAGCATTAATAATTGTACTTATATTTATAAACATATGGCGTTGCGTTTGCCAGTTAAGCTTATTGGACTATTCTCTTTGCACAGAATATTGTTTTCTGTTGTTGTTAGATCGTGTCACTTTTGTATTCACAAAGTCTTTTTTCTATTACTCCTACATTCGTTTACATTCACGTTGCAGGAAATGATGTATCCTTCTTGTACCAGTCTCCCTGTTTTACCTTGTTACTCTTTTCACAAGAGCCTTTTCTTCCTTGATTCGATTTTCATGTTCATTATGTTCATTAATTTGTAGTGGCTCAGTTCGTTTCAAGGTAATTAATAACCTGACGTTACCTGCTTATTTCATCCCAGAAACTTTGACCATACTTCTGCAGCCGAGAAACATTTACAAATTGGAAGGAGTTAGTTCAGATCTTTATTTCATAATTCCTACAAGGATACCTTGACTCAGTGAGAACCATTGTGAAACACTACGAATTATAACATTGTTGTAGATTTATAAGTGATTTTAAATTATATTTGTTTCGATACCTGATTTGAAAAAAATTGCTTTAAAGATCCATTGCTAAGGTTGGGGATCTGCAAAATAAGATGTAACTAACATAAACAGATATTGGACAAACCAAAACTTGCACAGAAAGATACATAAAATATTCAAGACATGTAAATCAGGAAGAGAGTTGTAAGATCAGGTACTATATTAGTGTACATGTTGAAATTCAGTCTCTCGTGATATGTACAGCTGGTAACGAAGCGCCAGATGGAATTCGAATTATCCTATACGACTACGGAATCCAGTATGTCTTTATACAGTGGTAATGCTGGTAGAATTCTAGAAAATGGCTGGATCATATTTATGGACAGGTTTATTATAGAAATCGTGACCGTTTGTCAGTTCAATAACTTTCTTTTTCCCTGAATATATTTAGAGAGAATACGAAGCGCCAAAAATGTAACCATTTTAATAAATTGAAACTGTAGTGGTATGTATTGATCAATACCTTTTATGACTCCTACGTCACGATCTATATGCTTACTCTCAGAAGTTCCATCTATTAACAGAAGCTAAAAGTTCTGGATTCTGTTTTGTTTTAATTACCTCCTACTTTTAAAACGAACTATAGTGTGAGTGAGATAAGATAGATCCATATAATTCAAAGGTCAGAACAGGACCGTAAGCATAATGATTGTCTATATTTATAAGTACCAGCCTAGAGGGCATCCCTTTATCTCTACCGTGATTGTGGAAAACCTTTCTCCCTCTCCCTCTGTCTCTCTTGCAGTTAGTTATGTGGTAGTTGTGTACTATCATTGGTCATCTGACTGTCGGAGCCATCTCATGAATAAATATCTTTCTCGAGGCCATTGCTTTTCCCCTTCAATAATCACGCAATCGGTACTAGAAAAGCCAAAAGCTTTCGCGTCCCCGTATATTTCTCTCTCTCTCTCTCTCTCTCTCTCTCTCTCTCTCTCTCTCTCTGTACCTCTCCCCCTATTTTCTTGACTTCACAGACTGCCCCCCAACATACATATCATGCTTCTCAGTTCCCTCCCTTACCACTAATACTGCTAGTAGTAGCACTACTATTATTACTACCTCAACATAAACTCTTCTCTCTATATCTGTCCTCTCTCTCTCTCTCTCTCTCTCTCTCTCTCTCTCTGCATTGCATTTCATTCCAATGGTAGAGGCAGAAGGTTATTTTTTTTTCTGTTTCCAGTCCAGTCCGTCCCATCCAATCTGCATTCTGCAAGGGCCAGTGAGATCCTCTTATTCTATTAGCGGGAGACGCACCAGCCTTCCTTCCTCGGCACACTTTGACACTGAAATACTCATGTTTATGATACAGGATGTTCTGGAAACGCATTAAGAGAGAATCTTTCCTGATTGCGAATTCCTTTTCCTTACTCTTCTTTTTTACTGTTTCTTTCTTCAGATTTTTTTTTCTCCAAATGCTCTTACTTTAAGCTTAATAGAATATAGTTGCAGGCAGTTTACACAGTTGTAGAATCATAAAATAAGTACTTATTTTCTTTATAGCAAAATATGTATTATGTACATACTACATAAACATTTTTGAAAATGTAATCGCAATATTATACTTTTTTAAAACTATTTTGTAAAGCTAATCAAATGAGCAACATACTTTTCACTCAGGGCTGTCAGAAAATAAAAGCATTAAAAACACTAATGCTTTTTTTTACATACATTTTTTTTTTAAGTTTTGTACTTGTGGTTAACTAGACTGTCTATTTATAAACTACACTTTACATTCACGACAATATTCCATATTGTATATTCGGGTTTTTCATCGTGTGATGTTTCTAAAACTCTTACGGCCGCTTCTTCGACCATACTCCTGACTTCTTTAAAGGCATTATGACGTAAAATTCAAGTTTTTGTTTCAACGTAAATGTTTTTTTTTAAAAAAAAGCTACTTATTATTTGAAGATAGAATATGCAGGAAAATGAACCGAAATTCAGATATTTAATTTGTTTTATTTATTTATTTTATTTTTATTTATTTTTTCCTGTGCTTATGATTTATGGCAAGTATATATTGTTGTATTTTCTAGGTAGCCAAGGTATTAACGATTGTACTTGATGAAAAGTAAGCGCAGTGTTAGGTCAGGGATCTGTTTTGACTTGAGTAAATAAAATGCTCAATGAATCGTACATAATCAGATTTCCTAGACTATGTAGTACCTCTATAATAAATAAATAATTGCATCAATACCAAGTTTAATTTTTAGTAGCAATCAGAACTCGATCCCATACGGCATTCTGTTGTCTCTCATTGCCCAATAATAACTAGTTACCATCTATGCCAAGGATATCAGAAGACCGATTTACTGGAGTATAACTACGAACAAGCTTGAATAAGTTAGTTTGAACGCTCTCTTGTGATACGAAGATTATAAAGTTTCTATGGACACATGAGTGCAAACTGAAGCAATTTTCACGATTAAAAAATTACTGGAAACATTTTTGCTACCCAATTTCCAATTTTGGAGATGAGTCGTAGCCTTTCCTCTAATCATTTACTGAATTGGACTTAATAACTATTCTTTCCTGAAAATTTTATTATGTACTGTTATTTCAATCAATTCCTTGTTTATTATTTGGAAATGATTATTATTTTTCTGGAGGATCTCTTGTTCTAAATATAACTGATCTCTTGATGTTTTAATACAGCTGATTGATCTGTATTTTTCTTGTTAGAATGTGGCTTGCGCTCCTTAATTCTGTTTTAATTTGTCTTCCTGTCTGGGTCATAATATTATATATACCGTACTTTGCCACTAACGACATTAAATTTTTCATACGTACACGCGTCAACATCTTTATTGAAATGTTGCATTTCTGACCGTTCAAGGCTATGTCTAACTTTTTTCTTACCACTGCACTGTTAGAAATGGCATTGGCTAGTCAACATGTTCTAGATACCATTTTGGAATTTGTCTGATACTATAACTACTGAGTGATACAAGAACGGGATGGTAGGACTCAAATCTGCTCCATCTCTCCAGAAGTTAGCCGAAGTTAATGACCGCAACTACTGGACCAGAGTGTTTAATTATCTGATGTGTATCAGTGCTCCAGTTATCGCGGGAAGTAGCGAATATTTCATGTATTTCTGAACATACGAGTACATGTCTGTAATGAAGTTTGATTTTTAAATTACACTCTGTGAAACATGAACAACAACGAAGTTAAATAAATATACTGAAACAAAAATTATGTTCATGTGATTCTCTCTCTCTCTCTCTCTCTCTCTCTTTCTCACTGTCTCCTTCAAATAACCGACATTTGGACTTGCACTTTTCCACAGTATTCTAGATTTCGCTGTATTCTATATTTTAAGAAATTCCTGATACTTGAACTATTTGAAACTTTATTTAAAAAAAAAAAAACTATGACCCGTAATGAAAAAGCAAGGTTGGAACCGCCTAGTAATATATGCAACCCACCCCTACATTGCTGCTGTCCGAAATAGTATATATTGGAGGATATAATATACATACCAGTAAGTAATACCATAGAGTAATTATAATTACTTCGGTAATATATACTATTTACTCTATGGTAATACTGTACGGTACATCATATCCTTCAATATTATGAATGAATTTATTTGTGGCCTTTAGGCATCTATGGCTCAGGCTAATATTCTGAATGACTCAGTGCTTGGATCTAGCGGATAGAGCTCATTTGGTAGAGCATTGACTTCACATTCAGAAGGTCCTGGGATCGACCTTAGTGAATGATGCCTGTAGACGTCATCAAAGCATAGATGTAATCGCTTTTGCATACCATCATAACAGTGTAAAATGCTTTGATTGTATGCAAAAACGATTATTATTACTATTTTTTTAGTGTAGCCGGAAAACAACTTGTCAAGATGTTCTGTTAAATATTTGTTTACGGTTGTTTGATGTGCATGTGTTTTCTTTGCTACTGAGATCCTTCTGCCGCCACAGTGCGATTCACATGTACAGCTGTGAGAATCTTTATTCTAAATCATCACCATTAAATATTCCCGTGAAAACATTGCTCGTAAAGTTATTGTTGTTATTTCCATAAATGCCATTAAAAGCTATCAGTGTATGCGATTGTCGTCTGTCTCTGAGGGGAAAAGGAGGCGGTGTAGGGGCGTGTGTGAGTTTTACGGTACAGGAGAGGAAGTTGAGTATGTTCGACTTTTTATGAGTCCCAGGAAACCCACCTTAGAAAATTGATTCATCGCCCTGCAGAGTATACGATTCTCCTCGTTTTCAGAAACACGCTAGTTTTATTGACGGGAAGAGATGTAAGCAAAAGCATTGAATTGTGGGTGACTTCTAAGTTGTGTGAATAGTGAGTGTAATGATGATGATGATGATGTGCATGGGTAATAAAACACATTTTTACTCTCTGTGCGTGAGTGTAGCTTTTTCATTATCTCACTTACTATCTCCTCGTGACAATAATTATTTTAATTGTTTCCGGATTTGATCTATTCAAAATTGTCGTACGTCGTGTGTTTACCCTGTGGTTGTATATAATTCTGTACACCATTCGTAATTATAATCCTTCGTGCATGAAAGAGCTGAGATTAGAAATGAAACGTTCTTATCCAAAATTCATTGCTAGAGAGTTAGCTCTTCCACTGTGTGAGTTGTTAAAACTCTCGCTTTCGGTTCGTTTCTCGCAACGGTTTCATAATTTGCAATGTTGAAAGATGCGTCTTCACAGCTTTGAAGCTGTGAGCTGGATCATCATTCTAAAGGATGCGCACACCTATACTCATTGGGCTACACCTAAATGTTTTAATTTACCCCGTAGTTTCACCTGAAAACTAGCGTAATAGTAATGGTGGTTTCTTTGAAACATATTAATTAGTCATTATTATTCATCCTGACCACCTCCAAATCCCATCATAGGCTTTCCAGCTGACTGCATTTTTCTTCTTCTTTTTTTTTCTTTTCTTTTTCATTAATTTTAACTGGAGGATCAAGATACCCCAGATTCGTTATAACTTATAAGTAGCAAGTTGTCAAACGATGTTCTTTTGACTCTGATTGTGCAACAATAACACCTTATGTGAGCATTCATTTCTTTGATACTTCTGGGAAGCATAGTATCCACTTAGCACACTTTGTTAATGTTCGGAAGGCGATGAATGGTGATCTCAAAAGAACCCAGACTTTAATTCATCTCTCGATGTGCTTCACTAATGCTACTGCGAATTTTCTTCACAATCATCGTTAACTTGGTTTACTGTTTTCGACTTCCAATGGAATCCATTCCACCATCACTACATTTAAACTGGCTATACCAATTTTTCACGACACCATAAGCTAGTTTCTTGCTCATATGCGACTTCTGTGTGCTCATGGATTTCTTTGGAGCTAAGTGCTTTAGAGGAAAAGAAATCCTGTCTGTGATCTCCATTTTGTTTATGTTCACATCCTCGATTACATGAGGATCTGTAAAATAAGAATGGTTACTGCTGGTTGTAAATTTTTATTGATTTTTCGGAAAGTTTCGGGTTTCTGGACGTACATTTTAGTAATTATTGACAACGGCCCGTTTCCATTACGCTAGTGCATTGATTTTTAAATTTACAAACATGCATGCCTCCAGCTGGAATTCCAACGTACAACCTCATAGACAACAGCCCAACGCCCTAGTCTACATGACTATTCAGATCGCCTCTTTGTATCGAGTTTGATACTCGATTATATTCATCAAACATTTGTTTGATGGCCATTTGTTTAGCGCTAGGGAAAGGGGGTATTCGTAATAATTCCTATTTCTTTCTTCCCTTCAAACTATGTGATTTTTTTTATACCTTGCCGGAGTTATTACCAAAACTGAATTTACGAATTTTATTTTCTTATTGCTAACTGTCGGGAATAGAACTATTTTATGTACAACGCGAATGAGGAAGAGTGCTGGTAAGCAAGCGAGCGAGAGCAAAAAAAGAAGCATTTAAAAAAGGGCATTTTTTCCTCTGTATTTCGTGATCCCCCTACTTGTTGTAACTGAATAACTTCTTTTTTTTTGTTAGCGTAGGAGAGGTTGGAATGCGTTATACGGTTGACGGACTCGCGCTTTGTAAACTTTCCGGCATGCAATGCGATCAATGGAATTTTGTGTTGTATAAAATTTTATCTTTCCTAATGGATAGTTCCCAAACACAGGCTCACGAGAGTATAGAGAGCAGTGTGTGAATACTAGATAAAATCCTTTTCAAAATTAATTTCTTTCAGTGCTCTTAATTAATGGGAGTAATGCTACTTCATGATTCATAGAAAGCAAATAATCATAGGGTAGAACTCATAATTACTACGTAATGTTTAACAATGAGCTGCATATGCTCCATACTACTCAAAACTTCACTAGAAAATGAAGATAGAACATGATTTCTGCTTTCTCATTTAGATTTGTTAACTCTGGTGGCTTTTAGGACTGTGCATTTTACAGAGTTTGATGTCGGCTGAGAAACAAAGGTGAAAAACATTACAAATTGTTTATATCGAAAAATTGACTGAAAAGCGAATATCGTTAATCGAAACTCCTTTTCATTGATAAATCGTTAAAAATCGAACCTGGATCATATCGAAATATCTTCCGATATTCACCGTGGGTATATCGATTTTCGATAATTCTTGATTTTCATACATCAATATATCGAAATTAACACAACTGTAATGCGCTTAATTAACCTAACGATGTTTTACAATCAACTTACATAATGGACAGTGTACAAGTGATAACTTAGAATGCCTAAAGCCCTTTGGTGTATTTCAGTTTAATATTTTCTTCAAACTGTTTGTGTACAAGTGAACCCAAAGTATTCACAACATATTCTTTCATTTGTATGACTTGAATCCTGGCGAGGTGTTACTCAGTGTTCTTATTTCAAAAATTATCTTTTCGTGGAAAGGGTGTTTTTTTTAGAATCCAGGTAAGTCTATGAAGACGATCGATATTTGGTTCGGTCTACAGAAAGTGTGTTATTACTAGTCTTAAAGAGCCCTCCTCGCGCCCGCTCCCCACTTTTTAAAACGTTTTTTTTCTAAATGTTTAAAAAAAAAACTAAGAGTACTATCAAAAATATAGGGGTGAGCCCATAGCGCACTAGAACTTACAAATTACTATGAAATACAATGGACAGCGATTTCGAGATCTTGTTTACTGATGAGTGATAGGCTCACACTGTAGAAACTGTACCTTTGAGTTGGAAGTACAAAATTGGAATTTTGTACTCTCAGTTTTTGAGAGGCAGTGGCGAACCTATGGTTGGGTTTAGAGAGGCTCTTCTTTGCCTCTCAGTTCTTGGGAGGGAACAGATTAATAGAAACAAAAACGAAGGTAAAATATGAATTTCTGAGTCCGTCACTGCCTCTGAAAAATAGGTAGTATAATGTATTCCCAATTTTTGAGAATCAGTGACGGGCACAGGGAATCATATTTTACCTTCGTTTTTGTTTCTATTAATCTGTTCCCTCCCAAGAACTAGGATGCAAAGAACAGCCCCTCTAAACCCAACCCTGAGTTCGCTCCACTGCCTCTCCAATTTTGTACTCCCAGTTCAGAGGTACAATTTTTACAGTGTACGTTTTCAAAGATTATGACGTCATTATTTAATTGAAGTCTCGGTACTCATCAATCGACAAGATTTCGAGATCGCTGTCCATTGTATTTCATAGTCATTCTAGTGCGCTATGCTCTTACATTTTTGATAGTACTCTTACTTTTTTTTAAAAAATATTTTGAAAAATGTTAAAACTGTGGGGTTTGGAGCGAGGAGTCCTCTTAAGAACTTTTCGAAGCAGGACAATGGTGTGTTTTTTTTTCGAACATTGGTGGGGATAGTGTTATAATATGCTCTCTGCTGTTAGGTGACACATACCCAAGCAGCAGTCAATGTATCTGGACATTAGTATAATAATCAACTACTAGTTTTCCTCGTGGGCTGCAGGCGCTTTCATCCGGCTGAATTTAGCAGCAGACACTGTTTCTACTGATTAATTAAATTATCCATCTGGTCGGTAGTAGTGCTTAGTGATGTCCTATTTTTTAGGATTTCCGTAAGTGAAACTGCGTAAAAACACTTCCTTTTCTGTGAACAATTCTGCAGCACAATACTAGCGGCTGTAATAGTGTTACTGCAGTCCTTCGTCCACCTAATTGAAAGTAGAAGCCTTATTCCTCGGTTTCCAGACAAAGGAAAGGTTTATTGATATTTCTGCAGTCTATACCTATTTCGTAGTGTAAATAATATTCAGATATTACTAAATTATTTTCACTGCCTGAACATTTTTCGGGTACTTCAATTTCTCTACCGCTTGAAAATAATGATTTTTACTACTGGAATACATAACTGGTTCAAGGCGATTTTTCACCCGGTCGCCATATAGGAAAGAATTGGGCAGCGATATTTTTTATCAGGTTCCCTTAAAAGTTAGATGATTCATAATTGGAAACGATTGAGAACATCCTAATTGCTTTAGGGGACAATTTTATGGGACAAAGACATTGTGAAGTGTCAGGGACACGTTGATCGTTTTCTTCTATCACTATGTTGGTGTTCATTATGAATACGCAACATATGAACAAACATTTATCAAAAAACTACCTGGAACCCCTTCGTGGCATTAAGAAAGAAGTTCGTCGAAAGAGGTCTGACTTGTTGCAGATGGAGAGTAAGAAATCGAAGACCACGACCCCACCTTCCCTCTATGCAATCGCAATATGTTGTTTAGGAGCCAGGACATTGTCACTAGACACAAGATTCCCTATATTAAGCAACCTCTCTCTACTCAGTGTACATGGCTCCGTTTGGCGTTCTCTTGTTCCTGAACAGGGAACAATCTGTTGATGGTGACCAGATTTGAGACATTGAGAGCAGGTGATTGAAAGAAAATTCAACGCAGGCAGCTGTTCCCGAAAAATGAGTTTTAAAAGTTTTTGATTAAGTGGAAAGGAAGTTGGTCAAAATGTATTGTCATTGTGATTCGTAGTTAGAAGGGGATTCAAGTTTGTCTTTCTTTTCTTTTTCTTTTTTTTTTTAATGCAATTTTTCATTTCTTAGTCTCAGGCTGGTATTGTTTCGTCCCACTTCATATATACCTAAGCTTTTGACTTACTACTGTCTAGAAAAAGTATGAAGAACTGAGATGTGCTGTTACGTTCATTTCTTATTAAGGTAATGTCGCACTTGAAGATTTCATCAACTACTCTTGTCTAAAGTAAATAAATAAATTAGCAACTCAATTAGAATGTTTTTGTGACGCCCTGTGCAAGTAGCACGTGCGTTTCTTTTAATATTTGTGCATGTGAATCTCCCACGGTTCACCATTGCAAGTTCAAGGTCCTCTACTTCCGTCACCTATAACAGCTCTTCAGGAAGATCACTTTCGTGTATTATGATACATCGTCACGCAGGATGAGCAGAGAATACCGCCGAGTGGAGGAGAAACAACCTCCACCCACTTAAGACTTTGTACACTCTTTTTAAAGTATTCGTTGCGTGTATTTTTTTTATTTAAAAAAAAAAGCAAAGAAAAAACTAATAATATTTTGACTTCGTTCCATTTCACACACTGTGCGTACCTGGAAATCTAATAGAAAGGAAGATATCCAGGAAACAATAAAAATATTAAATGTAATTTGGAACTAAAAAGAAAGTGTATACACTAAGAAAATTTATATATGTTTTTACGAAAGTCTTCCACTCTTCCCGCCTCATCCTGCCTGCCATATAGTGCGATCTCACAATCAGTGTTGGAAAGCTGTTAACATCATTCGTTACCAACTCAGAATAAAAAGAATGTAGAACCCTGCCATTTAAGATGTTTGATTGCTTATTTAGTATCCAAATTAAATGTCCTAGCCGCTTCGACATGAGACAGGGTACAATATCAGCCAGAAGGCAGAGAAATATGTTATCATGCTTTGCGAGATTTGTCCCTAATCGTCACTTCATCTCAATGTTGTCAGGCGAAGGGAAATTTTCCGACAAAAAAAAGAGAGGAAAATCTGGCCCATATGAAGGGGAAAAAATCGACAAAAGATCAAGAAATTTTGTTGAATCTTTTCGACACTGTTTATATCTTAATTTACAGTAATTTTGAAAGGAAACTTAGCAGGCGGGAATTTTTTTTTTACAATAATCGGGAAATTTTATAGCATTTTGAGAGAAATATTGCGACGGGAACCTGACAACACTGCTTCATCGTCATCCTATCAAATGGAGTGACGACTGGGACAAATCTCGCAAAATATGACGGTATTGACTTGTATTTTCACTTTTGATCAATATAGCCGCGTGATCGAATTACCCTAATCTACCACAGACCTCAGAGGTAGTTAAACTATAAATGCAACTCAAATAATATCACCCATTAGTGAGAATGAATCATAATTATGCAACTTCATAGAGAATCGAACCCACAACTCGCTGTTCAAAACTGTCGGGCATATTTATTAGACCACGTAACATATACAGAAAAAATACATTTTGATATGTTATCGTTCAGTAAACTTTCTGTTGCAGCCAATGAAACAGGCGGAGATGCATTATAGTTGTATAAACTGGTACAGCTGTTCGATGTATTGCAAGAGACATCTTTAAATATCTCCAAATAACAATTTTAAGGAGAGAGAACATAAGACCTGTGTTTAAAGTAGTAGGAACATTTAGAAGAGAAAAAGAAGAAAGGAAATGTTTTCGTAAAATGGAAGAAGAATATAAGCAAATGCAGAATAGAAGAAATATGTTAGGTACTTCAAGAGATAAATTTTGAGTTAAAACATTTGTATCCAACAGCAGCAAAGAAAGAGGAGAGTAGTTCTGATTAATGCACTGAGGGTGATAAAAAAAGATAGAAATGATGTTCGTGCGCAAACCTGATGTTTCCTAGATTGGACTGCATTTTCTGGACATTATTCTTGCGCTTTACCTGAGATAATTTGTCTACGGAAGGAAAGAAGAAAGGAAACACGAAGAAGACAAAAAGAGAAAAGAAAACTTAAGACAGAAAGGAGAGAGAAAAGAAAAATATGAAGTAAGAAAGGAGAAGAAAGTTTTTTCTTCTTGTACTTAGATATTCTGTTTTTACTTTAGCAATTTCCAAAATGTGTCCCCTTTCGCTGGAGAAAGACAAACGGGGCTAAGTTACTGTTCGTTGTGCATTTTTAACAAGAAAACTCTCTCTCAGACTTTTCTCTTGAATATTTAAAAGGAGAGGAATCGGAAAGACGAGAAGAATTTCTTTCCTTCATTCGGAGAAGCAGTGCACTGTTTGTATCTTTTCTTAGTTTAAGTTTGGTGGTGCTCCAGAGCACCAGAGGAACGTGTTTCGGGACTCAGATTTCAAAACATGTTAACTTTTATCAGTTACACAATGCATTAATAAAAATAGATGTCAAAGCTGTAGCTGTAACTTGTGAAGGACTTGGTTTACGCATTAATAAGAATTTCTTTAGGTTGTGAATTATTGTGAGGTATTGTTTTAGATTTCTTTTTCAGAGTATCAGAAAGAACAAAGTACGAAGAGAATTAACAAGGAAATCTCACAGGGTGGAAAGTTACGGCGACGCAAGAAATTATATGCGAACGAAAGCGCTCTGGCAGTGTAAGAGTGGTAAGTTTTATACCCGGATTCAAAATGGCAGAGGCGATATGATGATGGAAACGTTATAATAGCAAATGGATGAAACAGTGTATATATCGTGTGAAACTCTTACAAGGTACTGATCACAAATGACACACGAGTGGTTACAGTGGGCACATATCATAAATGCGCTCTTGTCCCATCCGTCGTGATTGCAGTCACCTGTGAAAGCAGAACTATACAGGTGAGAATTTGGTCAAATTGTCGCAGAAGCACTGTGAACTGACACCGAAATGATCACCCCTAACCGTTCTTCCTGCTCAAGAAGACGCTTTGCCAAACGTCGCCCGGATCCAACTTGAAGAAAGATAACATTTTTTTTTTTGTCGAAAAAAAAACCCTCAAAAGTAAAAGATGATTTCTTTGTCATGACTTATTGATTGTTTCAATATTTTCCTGGTTTGTGTGTTATCATCCATTTAAGTAAGAAATGCTAAAACATATCACAGACATCAATTTTACACAAACAAGGCTGAACCTTGAACTCAGTGACAGATCCCTCTCCCCATTAGCCGGTCATCCCTCGGACAGTATGGAAGAGAGGACAAGGAGAATTCAACACAGTTGCGCGTGTGTGTGTGTGTGACACCAACTGCTGCTCGATTAGGTAGTCGCAACTGCCCGCTGCGACACATTACCGTCATCAACCCTGAGGCATTAACCAAAACGCATACCGTACACCCATCCACCACAAGCACACGCATGGCTAAAACCCCTTCCAGCAGTCGTTATCACAAAGATTGTAGATTGATTGGTTTACCGCCCGTTCCCGACGTGCACCGCTGGAACACCAGAAACATTTTGTGACATGAACTAATGACCAAAACAAGGGTGGATAAATGATACACACACATATATAACCAGAGGGCAAAAGACAGACAAAAAATACACGTACTATACATTCAAGTTTTTACAGTAACAAGAATAAATAGAACAGTGCTTGTATTACAATCAAATTCCCTTCGCTGTCCCCTCAACTTAACTTTTACAAACTGTCAAGAGTGAACATTTCGTTTGTTTTCGCTGAAGGCTACCATTGTATGTGTAATGAATCACCTTTGGGATGCTCTGTGGACCTATTTGCAGTTCATTTCTGTTGACTATCTCTTGTGTTGGGAGTCATCTCCAATGAACTTTGGATACGAGTTATTCGTCAGAATGACAGTGTACTGTGTCCACCTCTCTTAAAAAGGAAGGCGACCTTCTAGGTTCTCCCTCGAAATAATTTTGTGTTCCGTTTGTATACATTATTTATTTTATAAAGTACATAATAATAATAATAATAAATATTTAAATATGAAGCTGAAAATATACTCAGCTGAGATATAATTAATTTTTAATCGAACTCTCGATTGTTATTGACCATTTATTTGACGGAATTTGTAGCATAGTCCTGTAACCTAGAAACCTACGACCTACGAGGCGAGGTGGAACAGTCGGGAAGGGTTTGTGTATATACAAATTATACACCCGCACTCTTTTTTAAATTTAAATTCGATCATGGTCCGAGCCTCTTAAAAAAAATCGTAATACGAAAAAAAATAGAAAAAAGTTATTTGAGAATGAATTAGAAAATAATTATCTCTATGAAATAGAACCTTTATCTATACTTCTTATACCTCATTATGCCTAGAACAATACACCCATGGCTAGAAAAATACTCCCATCGTGTCAGAAGTTAATAGTGATCATTTTAAAGGTACTCAATTCTCTTAATCTCTCCCTTTATTATTTTTTAAACTAAGTTTAATGTAGAATATTTTATTCCACTTAGTTGGAACATCACTTGCCTTGACTTGGAACACACTTACCTTGAAGGAACTATTTATAATACTTTATACCAGTTAAGTTAGGAGGGGTATGTGTAAAGCGCCTATTTCGTTCTTAGCAGGCCAGTAGTTTCTGCATCCCATAGTCTAGTCTGCCTCGAACTCCTACACTAGATTGGATCGAATTGGACTTTCATAACAGGTCCCTCTGTAGAAGTTACATGTCGATTACATTAGCTCACACGAAAATCACAACTCACTAGTCAGACGAAGCCCTAAAAGAAATTCTATCTTGAGTATTCTGTTTTGTTTTTTCTCACGTAATTTTTCATCTTGAAGACTATCTGAGTTCCATCTGTCTTCTTCCTTTTTTTTACCCATTCAACTTTATATTTAATTCTGCAATAAACATTTTCTGCGAAATGTCCTAACTAGTTTAGTTTCTTTATTATGTCCGATTTTCATGTTCTTTCCCTTCCAGTATTTCATGACTTTTTTTTTTTTTTTTTGTACTCAGATGTTATTAGAATTTATCTCAAGTTCCAAATTTCAAAGGTTTCCTACAGTATGTTCTTTTTATCAGTCCTTCATAATTTCCGACTTGCGCTGACACCAATCATGTAATCATTTCTCTCGTAAATCCTAATCTCGTCTGAGCTGCCAAATCAACTCGCTGACATCAGAACTTAGAACCCGCGTCACTGACTTCTCGTGGTGCGCCTACCGCACGTGACTTACGTGTCTTTTGAAGATATCTTTCAAAGATACATGTTTACAGGAAAATAGATAAGCCTACAGAAAATATATCGATCATACATACTCCTGTACTTGCTAGAGCGGGCGGGAACCCCTAAAAGTTAAAATTTGGTTTACATTTTCCATAATGCAACTCCCAAAAGAGTGACTATATATATATAGTTTTAGTGTCTTGTTTTAGTGTCGTGTAATTAAAATACGAACCTTTCCAGTCGAGTGCTTCAACCCTCCTCCGCTGCTTTGGATGAGTTTTATCTCTTCAGCCATTGAATGGCGTTAGTCTTAATGAGAAAGAACAAAGCTCGTTTTAATTACTATCAGTTAATGAACTGAAAGAAAGCCCTTCCTCACCCTTTTCTATTTTTTTGTAAATGCTCGATGTTTTGGAAAGCGGATCACATTGGGATACGGTCAATTAAATTTGTTTTTGTGTTTAAATCACGTTTCTACCGTTTATTTTTTGGAAGCAAGTGTTCTTCTTTCAGTGTTTGTGTAATACAGGGATGCTTTTATAGGGGCGAATGGGGGGGGGGGGGGTGGGGGCCGATGGGGAGGTTAACTTACATTCTAATCACAAAGCCAGTCCGAAGAGCGTCGAGTGAGTCTTATTCAAGTGAAATGTGGCTTGTGGGGAAAGGGTTTTTCGTAGAGGTTTAGAGAAAAAGAGGTATTTTTGATCCCAAAAGAGTCAGCGTCTTTAAGAAAATAGAAGAAGAAAACGAATTGGTGTTTTCTTTCCCGAATATAAATGACTGAAAAAGGACGAATCTAGTCTAATTAAAGTTACATTGTACAGTAACATGTTTGTTCTTTGTCATCTTTTTCTATGGAACCTCTATTTTTTAGTTTCTTGTTAATTAATGTTTTGTTCTTGTATTTTCTTTGTCACTTTTAACTTATTATAAATAGAAAGGTACAGAATTGAAGAAAAATATTTTTCCATGTTTTTGTAATTGTCAGCGTTGTTAGAGAAGGGATAGGTTTCGTTTTAATCTTATACACACCTTGCTCTACCAATGACAGGAAAAGAAATTTGTTTATTTTGTTCTCAGTCTTCTGAAAGTGCTGTGCTAGTGAAAAGTCTTTTTGTTGGGTGATCCAAGAAACTAAGAACAATCATCAACCCATATTGAGGAAACTTGTGTTATTGTGGTTATTATCTAAGTCAATTGCGGTATAATATTTCAGAGAACAAATGAAATTTCTGTATAATTTTAACGAATAATGGTTTGGTATTTGTGTAATGTAACGCACGAACACTTGAAGTATGTCAAGAAAGAAGTTAAAGATTCGAGAATTAATGTTTCGTTCGCCACTGGGGAGGCAAAACGTTCGAATTCTACTCCTGGCAATTCTGACTGACGTTTTCCAACATTTTCTCAGGGTGATAGCGCCTGGGGAAAAAGTATTAAATGTCTATCTTTCCCATTCCTTGTTCTCTAAAGTGTGTCAACCTTGAGTCTTGTGGCGAGCTTACCCTTGTGGTAAACTTTCCGACCAAAGAGCTACTCTTCAACTATGAAAGTATGTGTTGAGCTACCAAAGATAGATTGAAAGTTGTTTTATAAATTCTACTATCTGACTAGACAGTAAAGTTGCGCGAGTTACAGAAAATATCCCTGCGGGTACCAGTAACTTGCGAACGACGATTTGTCAACCTCCCCACTATACGATGAAAATTTAATAAAAGTAATGCTCCCAGCGCTGATGAGGTCTTTTGCAAATTAAACTACACTTTTAAAAGAAAGAAGAAAGGACTGGAAGAACCCCTGAAAAGACCCACCGTATGGTTGGTACAGTCATTCATTACTAATGCCTCTTCCGGAAACCGTTCGCTCTATTCTTGATCAAAGTTATCTGATGTAGTTCAAGGTCGTGCTCCTCTTCTTGGAACAGTCCTGTATATATATATACGCAAAATAGAAATATATAAATAAGAGAAACAGTGTTTACTTTTCGTCAGTGTGAATCATAGTGAAGTCAAATATGACTATTTAAAATAATAATCCCCCTTTCCTAGAAACCCTTGGACTCGTTTAAAATACAGTGTGTGACTTCTACAATCTCGTGGCCGCCTACCTTCCAATATCCTCTCCCACCCTATCCCGACTTGAGCCTAAGACGCCAAAAGGTCTTAAAATAAATTTAAATCCTACAATATCTAGAAGCAGCACTTATTGGTGTCATTCTGATTGTCACGTCCAAAACTATATTTCTAATTAGACCATGAAATGCAATAATCTGGTTAGGAACAAACACAAATGTGTATATGCACTACTGTATTGTGGCATACCTTTCAAGCTTTTATCTTTAGAAAGGCATAATTATACTATGTAAACTAGATACATAAATATTTAATGTTATTAATATCTGTAAGTACTTTTAAAAATGTAATTAATGTAATCTCCTTTTAAGATCTGGTTTTACACTTAATACTTCGAATATGGATAAAAAATATTTAATGGAGCATTTTCTTCTAAATTCATCTGTGCTGGAAAATAGTTACTTGCTTCCGAGCAGATTGTTGGTCGTCTTTTCAGTAGTGCTGCATTTCAGCATTGTCGGGCCGTGGTGACGCCAGGATAGTTTTTAAAAGTTGTAGATCTAAAACTTTTTTTTTTAATATATACAGTGCGTGACGTGGTAGCACCAAGGCGCTTTTTTTTCTGTAGAAATACACCACCATTACTTTCTCTGTGTTTGTGTGTGCATTTTTGCGTTGTGTGTATAGCATAGATGTACGGATATATATCTATATAACCTAACATTTAGACAACGTCTGCTTTCCCATCTGTTGAAAGAGAGAAACAGAGAGAGAGAATATGAAACACAAGGCAATTCTCCCGAGTCTTTCTTTTGCTTGGGTTGGGTGTAGTCATGTTTGTCCAGCCTATCATCTTCAACCCCTCCTCAGTCCTCACGCTCATTAAGGTGGGAAATGAGCCGTACGTCAAATGCTGTGCGGTAGACAGGGTGAATATAGAGAAAGAGAAGGGGACAGTAAGTGACGAGGGGAATTGTACGAGAGAGACAGGGGAAAAAGGGAAAAATAATGTCACCAAGTGCTGTCGATTACCCCTAGACACTTCCATCCACCGCACGTTGTGTGATCTGGAGTAGCCATTTACATGAATTTCCAGTATGTAGTCGCTTTAGGATGAGATCTAACAGAAGGGTCGGGTGAGGTAAGTTAGGTATTCCTGTTATTCAATATTTATGACGTATAAATCTTATGGAACAACCAACATAAGCTTGCAGCTTTGTCACCCTACTCCCTTTCCTAAGGTCACGTTGATGCTGAAGCGATAAAGGTTAATACTGGTACAGTGTACAGTAGATTGAGGAGGAGACTTATCCGTGATGCTGCTGGAGATAAAGAGAGCGATCTCAACCACAACAGTTCAGAATTTAATAGCAGAGCATCGTTGCAACATTTTTCCTTTTAGTTCTGTATTAATTGAGGTGTTGACAAAAGAGGGACTATAGGTTGTTATGGACCTATACGTTATGTTAGATTATGCCTATGTTAGTAGCACCTTTTATTTTCAGTATATTCTGGGATCAAATTTAAATCATTATAGCCACCCATCCTTTGTAGCTGACAAATCATAGAGGGGAATGTAGAGGAAAATATTTGATAAAATCAAAATATATTATGATAAGCCGAAACAGAAGTATAAGAATATGAATTAGATCATAGAGAAAATAAATATGTTTTAAAACTTGGGGGCATGTGTAACAAACGAAAACAAGTTCATAGAAGAAATAAAAGTCATTTAGCATTGGGCAAGGCATCTTTGTATTCAGTCCAGGTCATAACCTCGAGATTGATATCAAGAAAGTTCAAATTGAAAATATACAGAAAGTTTATTCTGGCGGAATACTTTTGTAGCGAAAATGTGTTACTGTAGCGATCATCTTGCGGATTCCGTGAGTCATAGAGGTAGTAATGCATTGAGTTTAGTTTGATTCTTGGACTCCATTTTCACATCGTACTGTTTAATTGTGAGACAGCATTCAGACACTTTCTGGACACCATGCAGGTGGCGACGTAAGCAGGGCTAGCGGTGCCCTCACCCCGGTCCCCACCTCCCAGAAGGACCCCTGTTTGTCGCTGACACAAGTAAATAATCGCTTGTTAAGGTTAATCAATGGAGCACATCGATGGTGGTCGGTGACGTAATAGCTATGCTGTCTCAGGACTCTTACTTGTACGCTTGACTGTAATGACTGATAAGTGATAAGCATGACTCCCCATAATCTGGGACATTCTCATGTATGGGTTATGACGAGTGAGCGAAAAGATACCTGTCCTGGCGAGTGAGCCCCCGCGGGATTCGAAATAACGGAAAACAAGATATTCCGGTCAGCAGTAGCAGGGTGCGCTCACGATTGTGTTCGCCAACGAACATCAACAAAGTTCACTTGCTCGGGCCCACGTACGCCGCCACTGCACCATGCTATCCTAAAGATACGAGGGTTGAGGCATAAGTCATGGCGACTATTCTTTCTTCTTCAAGATAAGAAAATGACACTAAGATGATAGTACGCCCCGAAGAGTATGTCATCCGTAGTAGGTAAAGGTATCATTAGATGGCAATAGGTGTTACGGTTGTTGCACGGAAAGCGCGGGAAAGTTAGTGGTGGGTCAATTGTCGTGCAGGATTGAAGTAACTCGACGTGAACTACTACGTTCGTATGTGAAAATAATTGTTCTCCGAGGCATGGGTCGATTTATTGAGAGCAATTACTTTAAAGGTGAAAGCTATTCCGGGGATTCTCATAGTAATTCTGAAATGACTGAGGAGCAATGCGCCCCTTCATCAATCCGCCCATGCTCCGAGGGCACACTGCAAGAGAATGTCACAAGGAGCTGGTGGAAGCAGTGGGTAATAATGCCTTACCGTACTAAACTGTCGCTAGATGGGCATCAGTATTTCAGGGAGGACGCGATTCAACTAACCTGAGTTGTCTCGACTCTAACCTGAACGGGTGGATGTATTCGATGCCTCCCACATCACTGACAGCGTGTGGTTGCTCTGGGAGATTATTTCGAAGGTTTCTAGGGCCATATTATTATGTGTGCGTCCTCACTGTGTCCCCGTTTTATGTCTTACCAATGTAGTCTTGTAATTTATAAAAAACGCGTATAGCGCCTACCTACCCGTGGTATACGTGATCTTCACTGTTCATACATTTAACAGTACCGACCAGTAGCCCCTTCCATTTGTATATTTCGAAATTGCGTGCTAGTGCAGCATTCTCGAGGGGGAGAAAAAAATGTTCCATAACTTATGCCCAACCCTCGTATTTTGAATATAACCTTGAAGTCAGGTGCATATCTATACATCTTTTTCCCGCAGAAATCCAGAGGATTTTGGGGAAAGGGGTCCAAGTGATAAAATATTTGAACTTAAATCTAAAACTATAGTTATTTTTATATAAATTTCTGGCCAGTCCGTACCCCTGAATACGCCTCTGATTCCAGTAACAAATACACCTCAAAGAGAATAGATTCAACTGGTGAACACTGTTAATCAGTGCACGAAGCAGTGGTAATGGTTAAAGGAAAGTTTATCTCACAGTGCGCGACAAAGCAGCATCTTCCGCGTCCGAGTCATCCCTAATCCCTTTCTGATCCAACCCTAATCCAGGTCAGGTCAGGTCTCTTTAAGAGTGAGTGCACTATGTCAGACTCAAGGATTCGAAAACGATTAATTATTCCTGAGTTGGTGGTTTCTGTTTGCTTCTCCCCTTGACCTTTGTTTTTCCTAACATCTAGCATTGACTTCCTTTTAACAAATTGATTTCCGTGTGAGAGGGACAAGAAGACGGTTCCGCTAGCCTTGGAGTGGATTATCTATACTATGAGAAAAGTAGGGGTGTTTTCTCGTTAGGTCAAGCTCTGACCTCACGTGGCAGATCTCTTTGATCTATTGGCTGGATTCTAAATCAAGGGTAGAACTTGGACAAGCCAATTTATTTGTAGCAGCGAAAAAAAAAAACAGTTTATCTGATGACTTTTTAGTTTTTCTCGTGTACTTTCTCTAGTGATGCTGGAAAGAATGCAAAGTAAGACAAACGAGTATTAATCAGTTTTGAAATTAACAATGCACATTGAATAGGCTAATTCTTAAAATAATAAATAAATAAATAATTGTTGTGTACAGAAAATAGTCCATAAAAATTGGAAAATTTGCTCTTCTACGCTAACGCAGGTATAGCCTTGTATAGAAATGTTAACGTTAGTAATATCAAGTCTTTTCAGTAACTTGAAAATCTATTTCTGAAGCTCACAAATAAGCTAAATGTTATAATTAAATTCCGATTAAAATGTGTCAGGCCTGCTGATTAAATTACGTCTTTTAGGTAGATTTCGAAGAAAAATATACCTATTGAGATCGATACGATATACGATATGAAAGTGTGTATATATATATATATATACAGATGCTTATCAGAATAATGGAAACACCTGTAGTTGGCAACACGTCAGATGTATGGGTTGGCAGTGGTGTCGTGGCGACCGCAGCGCCGGACTGCTGGTGGTGGTGTGTTAGATCGGTCTCCATACTACGTCAGGCGTCGTGGAACAGGAGTGTGCAGTGGCTGCAGCAGACGGAGGTAGTGTAAAATGGGAGACCTCTCAGAGTTTCAAAGAGGGCAAATTGTTGGTGCGCGGTTATGTGGAGTGAGTGTGACGGCAGTGGCTAGTGTGTTAGGTGTGTCGCCAGGGACAGTGTCGAAGGTGATGACGGCAGTAGTGGTGTTTAAACCGGTCGCAGTCGCTCCCACCAAAATTTGAACACCTGGGGGGACATAAATTTGAATTTTGATACGTTTCCCGGAAGTCGTGAACCCCAGGGTCACGTGGGGGTTTCTCCCATGCCCCCACCCCCGTTTTCAGAACATCGTGAGAAAATTTTTGGTGGCATGAGAAGAAAATAATATTTCAATTAAAAAAGTACATACGATATGACTCAACAATCTTCGACTACAAGAAAAAGCAATGAAATGTCAATGGATAAGTAAAAGATATTTAAAAATCCAACTTATTACAAATAGAATACTGACAGAATTAGCCATATCTCGAATATAGACGATATTAGGCTGAACTGAAGTGCGAGAATGAAAGAATACTTGCGCCAAGACGCCCCCTAATAGGGCTTGAACCAATGTATTGCCTTTGAGAAATCTTATATGGAGACTAGTGTGTAATATCTAAAATAACGATAGTCTAATATTGAAGAAAAGCAAACAATCACAACATACAATGGGTAATGAATTGCATGTTTAAATATAGTTAAAATTATTTATGGTATAATGACCCGAAAAGTGACATTTTAAAGAAACATACCTTCAAAACTGGTTGTCTGCATTAGGAAATATAATTCAAAGACTCTCAGTAACGATAGATAAGCAAAGAAACAAACAAAAAAAAAAATCTTGATTTTATTTTTGGCTGGCGAGAGGAAAACGTCTTTTCTGAGTTCCGATTTGTCTTAAACTAAAATGATAATATTGGTTAGGGTGGAAGACACGAAGGAGAGAAGAGAAAGAGAGAGAGAGAGAGAGAGAGAGAGAGAGAGAGAGAGAAAGAGAGAGAGAGAGCATGTGATGCAAGCCAATGTTGTTATGGTTACGCCAAACAGCTGTTAATATAGTCTTGTGGTTATGCAATCTGACCACAAGGGGTCACGCTTCCGCTTTGGGGTGGGAAGAAAACACATTTTTGTCGGCTGTGCGAAGGGGGAGAAGACGCATACGCCTGGGAACATTTTAAGAGATGTGTAGAGACTTCCGTAAATTAAAAGAAACAGGAAGAATGGAAATGTGATTTCTTTTTTTTTTGCTACACATGGACGGCTTGGAATGATGTCATAGTTTCCGCTTGGAGTTCGTGAGAAACGAATTACTAGTGTGCTGGAATCATAATAGAATATTTGTCATGCATCTATTTTCCGGCAGTTAATGGTCATCTGTGACAACATATTTGATTGGTAAAGGTTTGTACCATATGGAGAGTTCAGAAGTTCAGTCACAAAAGATGAGAGATTCCCGTGAGAGAATAACGTAACTAGAATATTTTAGAATAACCTTTAACATTTTCCCATGGAATATATGAGGACTGTGGGGCTGAAACATGGCCGGACAAGCTTATATATGCCACTATTTAACACACGGGAATATCATTTGATAGTCGAATTTCCCGGTGACAGTGTTTGATTATTTTGCGGGTGTTTTTGAGACAAAAAGAAGACAAATATCAAGGTAAGTCCCTTAGAATTTTTCTGTAAGATCATATACATTTCTTTTGGGTACAGAGAAAAATAATATTAATTTTTTATATTACAAAGTAATTAAACTTTACTGTACTATTAGTTTATCGAGAAATTTAAACGAAGCATTGGATAGATAGTGATTGGTTTTGAGCCCAACAACCTAGCATTGCGACTATGTGTAGCCCCTAATCGTTGATTTTAGTTATATCAGGCAAATATGGGAATGGTATCTTGAATTTGATCCATGGCCGACTTTTTTAAAAAATGTTTTAGCAATCAAAGTCTGAGACGTCTAAGTTCCATAAATAAAATAAAATTTTGTATACTTGTTGTTTGATTATTTCGAGATATGCATATGTTGTGAACAAACAAACTCAGAATGTAGTCTTTGCCCTAGCTCAGTTACTTAATAATTGACAAGTCGTACAAACAATTCTTGACTGTGACTTTACCGGGATTTTTAGTCATATAAAATAAATAACACGACCTATGGTTTTGAATATTCCACACAAAACAAATAGCGGCCGTGGCTCAGTAGTTTTAAAATATAATAAATATGGTATCGCGGGCTGTCAGTTTAATCGAAATTGTCTTAGCTATAGAAATGAAATAGCGAAATACGAGGTGTAATTACTTTGCAAATAGTTGTGGAGGCCACCGTAGCTCTGTTGCTTTGTTTTCGAA